>JAJLRJ010000004.1:29148481-29380981 GCA_024195265.1 Dendrophyllia cribrosa | reverse complement strand
ACCAAGAATGGTACAACGCCGGAATCATTAAAGTTAAAGACATCTTCGATAAAAACAAATTCCTTACACCTAACGAATTCTGCAATAAGTTTCATTTAAAATCTTCAAACTTTCTTAAATATCTCGGATTGTGTAACGCCTTCCCCCGCGAGTGGATTCGTACACTAAAACAAACCAACCAAACCCCTACTCCGGCCGTTCCAGAAACTGTCGACATAATACCGATAAACAAACTTTCCTGTAAAATAGCGACTGAATTTTTAATCAACAAGAAGTTTCAACCTCCAACTGCAGAAAGAAGAATGAATCAAGCTAATTTAGATGACAATGCAATAAAAACTATCTACAAAATCCCTTTTAACGTCACCAAAGATATCAGACTGTCCATATTTCAGTATAAAATTGTACACCATATTTTGCCAACTAACGCTACTCTATTTAGAGATAAAATTAAAGAACAAGATCAATGCCACCTGTGCGAACAAAAGCAAACATTAAAACATTTATTTGTATCTTGCTTACATGTCCAAAGCTTCTGGACAAAATTTACACATTGGTGGAATACCAAAAATGATGACTCCATCGAGCTTAATGAAGAAAATATCATCTATGGTTTCACAAAAAATTTTGCCTTACAACTTGGTTTGAACCTCTGTTTAATAATAGCGAAACATTACATTTACACCGCTTCGAGAGAGAAAGACCAGTACTTCTTTGAAACCTTCCTTGCCGTTCTTAAAAGTAAACTCGATATAGAAAAGCACAAATCAAAAACGCAAATAAATCTGTAAAATAGGATAGTCAAAATATCAACTCCTTTATAGGTATATGTATATGTGTATATATATTTCCTTTTGCTTGTTGTCACCTTTCTCACCTTTTCTTTTATGTATTTTTACACCATATTTATTTACCTATCATTTATGTAATATTAATAACACGTTCAGTGTCATTCAATAAAAAATAAATAAATAAATAAATATATATATATTTTCCATTTCGGATTATGTTTTCAGTTTGCTTTAAGGCCGCTTAACTTCCCAGACGGGCCGAAACCCGCGATAAACTTTAGCATGGTAGACGCTTGAAATCTCTTCACAGATTCATGGAATCAATAAACCGTCTCGCCATTTCAAAACAATGCCGGCTTATATCAGAAGAAATATCCGTATATTTGCTTGCTTTGACTTATTGAACCTAACACTGGTCAGAGATGCTGAAATAATTCCCGCTAACTGAAAATATAAAACAACAGCTACTCATCTCAACCACTCAGCACGCGACTGCCCTGCTGTGTTTGTTTGCGGTTATGTTATTTTTAGTTCAAAATCGATCTTCGCTTTTCTCGCTATTTTCTGACTTTTTTATGGTACGAGCACTAATTATTCAGCTTCATTTCATTTTATATTTTGCTGTGACCGAAATAAAACTCGAATTGGTCCACAAATGCAATAAGATCTTCTCACAAACAACGCGCCACTTGGAGCTTGCCGGATGCAGTCACTTTCAATTCAATGCTGATAAAAACAAACAGCCGCCGAAATAGATCACTTTCAACTTCAAAATTTAGGATGAAATCGTGGAGTCAATTAGGTTTTCGAGAAAGTTTATACTTCAAACGACTGGAATTGGGTATTATTTGGCTTTTGACTCGCCTTTTTTTAATCGATCCAACCAATTTGAAATATGCGTTACCGATGACTACATACAGACATGGACGACAACAGTCAAACTATACCATGATAATTTTTTTCAACGGGTCCACTCCACTTTAAGAAAAACATTTCCTGGCACGTTATTAATAGAGGAATAAGGTACATATTGTTTTATTTCCATGCCTTCACATTAAAGCGAGGAAATCCAAGTACAACTTTGACTAAAATATGTGCGTTCTTCGGTTCCACCGGAAGTCATTCACCCGAATTTTACCCAAAGCATGCTGGGAAGACGGTAATATCCTCCTTTGGAAGGAGAGTTCGGTAGCTTTCGGCGTTCGACACGTGTCCACAAATGGCTAATTTTTCGCACAAAAATAGGTGCTGCTCCCATTCTGACTGGTCATCCTTACAGCAGAATAACGTTAAATTACATTTCTTCGAACAAATTGAACATCCCTTGTTACTATTACGAATAAGCCGCTACACAAAATCACATAGCACTGCAAAATAGGCGCCATAAAAGCGTGAAGAACAGAATAGACCACGGATGCGCGGTCAGCACTGGGCACCAGAGTAAAATCAAGAACTGGTTGACACAATTTTGAGACAAAATTGAACATGCCCTTCCCTGTTGGGCTTTGATTTTACTCTGGTACCCAGTGCTGACCGCGCATCCGCGGTCTATTCTGTTCTTCACGCTTTTAGGCTCATCCTCGGTGTAAGAAAAATTCACGAGTGACGTAAAACAAAGAAAACAAAAGGCATAAAACAATAGAGTCAACTGGGAATGCAATACTACAAAGGTAAAAAACAAAGGAAAAAGTCACAGGTTCTTACACCGAGGTAAACCCCGCTTTTATGGCGCCTATTTTGCAGTGCTATGTGATTTTGCGTAGCGGCTTATTCGTCATAATAACAAGGGATGTTCAATTTGTTCGAAGAAATGTAATTTAACGTTATTCTGCTGTAAGGACGACCAGTCAGAATGGGAGCAGCACCTATTTTTGTGCGAAAAATAAGCCATTTGTGGACACGTGTCGAACGCCGAAAGCTACCGAACTCTCCTTCCTTTCAGTTATATTATACAAGGTAAGATAAACGACTAAACATCGTTGAAATAGCGTAGAAACACTGTATAAAGATAGAACACAACACCAATAAATGTTTCAACGATTTTATTCAGCAATTTTGATTTTATATATTGCTTAAAACGTTGAATTCGAATTTCCATACAATGTCTTATATTTTCAATTATCATTAATATGCAAACATTACGCTTGGGTTTCCTGTGACTCGATCGGCACTGACTGGCGAATGTTTATACGGTATTCCGAATTATAAAATTCAAAGTGCAGCGACGTAAGTGTTCACTGGAAGGCGTCTATTCTACGGAACATCTATCAAAAATCTACACGTACAAATGCGTAAGACTATTCGAAACAAAATACATCGCTGAATCATTGCGTGTTCGATCAGATCAATTTTTATACAATGAAATATAAATCACACATAAATGTAAACACGATACTTTGAACTCACTTACAAGCCGCCAAGTGGTTAAAATTTCCAGAAACGATCAATCGTTGGCAAGACACTGAACTAAGAAGCATAATTATTACGTATATACTTGAGTTCAAACATTTTGAATAAATAAATAAATAAATAAATAAAAAAATACGCTATCAAGGCACCTTGCCGCTAAAAATACACCATTCACATTCAATTCAGCAAGCCGCCTGAAAAACACCACCTCGGATATGCATAACATATCAGTATAATTTAGAAACTTTCAACTAGCAAGCCGCCAAGACATATCCTTCGCATTGAAAAAAGAACTTTAAGTAGACGAGCCAATTGCCAAGCCGATAAAATAAGTTCATAACCTGCACGCGCGATCAATGAACTTCAGAGAAGACCGGCCGAGTCGCTAATGCGCTAATATCATGATTGTTTGTACTACATATATATTGTTCGCGTTCGATAAACGCTAGTCAACGAGCCACTAAAAAGAAATAACAAAAACGCCTCTGCGTTCAATAAGCTTACAACTCAACTGGCGAACCACTGAGACGCTGTGCTACTGAAATGTATACCTTTCACGTTCAATAATCTAAATGATCAAAGTTCGTCTTCTTCAT
Source organism: Dendrophyllia cribrosa (assembly GCA_024195265.1). NCBI lineage: Eukaryota > Metazoa > Cnidaria > Anthozoa > Scleractinia > Dendrophylliidae > Dendrophyllia > Dendrophyllia cribrosa. The sequence goes on along the minus strand of JAJLRJ010000004.1, from coordinate 29,377,185 downwards.
GTTCACTTCCTTCGCTCAAGCGGCACAGTCGGTTCGTCTCGCTTCGGCAAAACTACAGTGGACACAATCATTTCAGTTGATCAAGAGTGATCCGAAACTGATCCTCTTCACCTTCAGAGGACTGTAAAGAAACAAATTAGGCGCTGTCTGACATTTGTACAGCCAAAAACGTTGGCAAAATGACCATCACACTAAAGGATTCCAAGGGAATTATAGCGTAAACAAACCAATGTGTCATACTATTTACGTAATTTACGTCATCACGCACGCCCACTAGCTCCCAGGCTCTCCAAAAATTGGAGCCACTTTTCAACCGAAGTGACGCATCTTCGAGGGGCTAAAACAACGATTTTCTTTCTTTTCCTCGGGAAATGATTATTGTTTTCGTTCTTTGGACATAATAAACTAATGAAAAACGAAGAAAAAAAAATCATACATAGGCACTTTAATCATTTCATAGGCACTTTAAAATGTCAGACTAGAAGTGTCATAATTTTGAAGATGTTCGGAGTTTAGAATTTTATTATCCTTTTGTATACTTGATTTTTTTTTAGGCAAACTTGATTCTTGATTTGATTTACAGTCGACTCCCGATAACTCGAACCCTCGCTAACTCGAACCTCGCGCTAACTCGAACCAAAATCGATTTCCCGTGGATTTCGTTCATACATTTACTGTACGTAATTTTACCCTCGGTAACTCGAACCCTCGATAACTCGAACCTCCCGCTAACTCGAAGTAATTTCCATTTCCCTTCAGGTTATTTTCTATATAATTTCACTCTCGATAACTCGAACCACGTTTGTCAAGACGTGACAAGTCAAAAAATATAGTACTGTAGAACAAAACATTGAATTTATTTTTAAGCAGCCAAGTATTCTAGAGGTCAGTCCGTTTAGGGTAGTTCAGATTGCATTAATCTTTGCCGATTAACTCCTTCTTTAAAATGTAAATCCATTTTCTGTGTCCCTTGAAGTTCAGTGTGCATGGCACTTGCATCCCTTCCCCATCTCCACGGTTAACTGCCTTGCCAGTCACCACAACAGTACAGTCGTTCTTATCGGCACGCAAAAAATAGAAAATTGTCTTCGCAAAACGGCACGATGTTTTGCATTGTTTTTTTTTATTGTTACGTTACGTTCTGCTTGCACAATACATGTGTCAAGAAACATCTGATTACGTATTCCATTACAAACAATTATAATTAGATTTACAGTATTTAAAAATGTACTACGTTGTAAGAATAAAAGTGCACGTGCTCGGGTGCATGTGGTCACGGTTTTCCACTTACTTTATGGTCATTTGTTCTCAACTCCCGATAACTCGAACTCCCGATAACTCGAACCTTTTTCGATTTCCCTTGAAGGTTCGAGTTATCGGGAGTCGACTGTAGTTTTAAATGTATTAAGAGATCAAAAGTTATTTTGTAATACGACTGTATATTTCGAGTTACATGTATTTATCAGCGCCCGTGTACATGTAAGTGATAGCTTAGCTATTAATAAACCAGGTGCCCATTTCTTGGATGTTCTGTTGTGTGTCTATGGGCCGATTCGCACTAGCGGACAAATTTTGTAACAATTTGTAGATTTCTTCATTAATGTGTCACTTGTTACAGAAAACAAGTGCGAATACGTTTTTTGAGACCTAGAACTTGTCCAACAATTTAGGAAAACAAAGAAGCAGTTGTCTTATGATTGGTCCGCGTTGCACGCGCGATACATTTTGTCAAACAATCGCAAAAACAAGTGCGAACGACTTGTTGGATAAGTGCAAATTTTGTCAAAACGGACAAATCTTCAAAGGGGCCGTTGTCCTGCCTCAAGGCAGGACAATTCATGACAAGTCGCATTCCAATGCCCCTCGTAATGCCAGATAACAATACGTTGTTGATTGGCTATTGTGTTTGGTCTGGATTGTCCTAAAAAACAACGCGAAATTTTTCCGCGATAGGCGGCAAAGCATGTTTGTATGTGAAGCTTGAAAAAGCCGAGATGGTGCCGCGGCGATTTTTGTTGTTACTCGCCTCAATAATAATGATCTTTGAGCTCAATAGTCAAATCTTCGGTTTGCTTACGCTGATTTCTGTCCATGTTTTCCACAATGGCTACAAGCTTGTCGCTTTGCTGATCTAATTTCTCTACAAACTGTCGGAATACTTCTTGCTCCTCAGCCACTCGCTCTCTCTCATCATCATCTTGGCGTCTCCTTTTTCTTTTACCTCCGCTCTTCTTTCTCTCTGTGCGCGCCTTCGCTTTGGCGTTAATTCCGAGAGCTTTAAATGCATTGTCAACCTCTTCGTCACGTACATCGGGGCTGTCAATCGAGCTCTTTCCTGCCTGGCTTTCTTCCTCGTCTTCTGTCGAAGAGAGTTTTTCAAGCGCTTTATCCCTTGAAGTTTTCTTTCTTTTCTCAGAACTTGTAGCTTTCCCTTGGGCGGTTTCACGAACGTACTGCATTGTGACAATGTCTCGACAGCCAAGAACAGAGTCAAAAGATTCATAATATGGCGAGGTTTTGCGATTTCCTCCAGTTTGGCGCGAGTTCCACTCTTTAGCTTCTTTGTATTTGTCCTTTAAGTGCTTAAGCTTGCGCATGACTTGCGGGACAGTACGTGAGATGTTAAATTTTTCATTCAGAGCTTTCGTTATAGCCTGCCATTCTTTTCTCGCTTGTTGGCTTTCTAATTTCTCTAGACCGCTCGCCCAAAGGTTTACTATAAGAACTTTTCCTCGTCCTTTGCCCATTTATCATAGTCCCGCTTCGTGGACGATTGTGTGGCGTTAACATCTGTCGAAACGCCACTTGCTTCATAACTCGCCGAGGTGACGTCGTGGAAGGATGGTAATACCGGGGTTGGAACAAGAGAATGCGGAGGGAACCAGTTTGTGCCGATAAATGGACGGGAAAAATAAGTTTTCCTGTGACATTTTCCCCGCACGAGCACAAAAACATCAGTACACGCGCACTTCAAATGCAAATCGTTTTAAAATTTTTCACCAAGTAGACCTGCCTGCATATTTGATGTTTGCTCTAGACGACCGTGCCGAGAAATGTACAAAGGATGCCAGAAGCACGTGCAGAGCTATTGTACTAATAATTACACCTTTTGTTTTCTTCAAAATGTCTCTGACTTGTCGCGACAATTTTGTTTTTGTCAAAAATGTCATGACATTTCAAACTTGTCCGCTAGTGCGAATCGGCCCTATGTTTATTAGTAGGAAAATGATTTGTTCTCGTTTCACAACATAGTGATCAGAGAGAACAAAATTAATAAGCTCTATATTTTATGTTGGTAGATCATGCATGCAAATGTAAACAAACTGCATGGCCTTTCGTTGCGTGACGGTACATGTTATATATGACTGTGTCGCGAACTACCTTTAACAACTTGAAGATGTTTCACGAAAAATTCCTGAACTGTCACAAAGGTGGTTTAAAGCGAACCTTTAGTCCCTAGTGCGCATGCTTTGAATTTGTTTACATGTCCAAAACGATCGAAACGATCGTAATAACTGTAAATTTTAAAAACTGAAGTGGAATAAACTGAATATCTTCGTCTATAGGAAGTTTTCGTTTGCTTTCTTTCTTTTTTTTTCTTTCTTTTTTTTTTTTTTTTTTACCAAACGTTTGTTTGGTGTTGTTTATCACAACTAAAACGTAAATATTGGTTTGTGTGTGAAGTTTGGGTGCGAGAGGAGAGGGGGAGTTAGGGGGAGAGGGCTGTCGAGAGAAGGTAACAGGAAAACTTTTCTTTAATATGACAGAGGCTAAACTTTCGTGTTTCGTTATACTTTTTAGAAAAGGCTTTTTTTTCCGTCAATTTTTTTCACGCTTTTATCATTTAACGGTATACATTCTTTGAATTTAATTACTTGTCGTTGACTCGTCTAGACTTCGACGAAAAATTTCGAAAAAACTTTCCGTATTATAGGTGAAGTCACGACGGAGAATTTACGCCTGAAAACTGACCCAGGATTGACAGCACTACGTACCACCTAAGTTCCATCCTCGTAGCTTCACTGCTCTTCAGTAGAGTTGTAGAAGTCAGGCACGCTCCGTTTAATTGACAGGTGAGGGGGAAGGGCAAAGAAATGCCATGGGAAGATGGATGGGCCAGACATTGCACAGCCTTGTCCCCAGTGCCCGTCTATACTTGGACAAACGCTGCTGAAATACTACCAAGAGCGTTGCAAGAAACAAACACGGATGCCAATTATAATGCTGGAAAGAACCTCTCAAGACGGCATTTTGTCACCGTGACAAAATAATCCACGGGTCTTGAAGTATTTTGACAGCCTTTTCGAAGGGTTTCTACTCCGCCATTGTAAACGCTAAATAGCCCTGGGGACAAACTCGGACGTTGCGATGACGTGTTAATAGATATTTCACTTCTGTCTCGAATTCTGTCGGCGCTTCGTGCTGTCTCTGTCAACAAGGAAGATTGAAGTCGACGTGTTGAGGTAAGTTGATAGGTTTCTTATCAGATGTTTCATTTTATGTTTTATCTTATTACGCTTGACACATTTGCTTTATTTACAATAGTTTATTTCCAAATTAAACGCTTCAATTGCCCACTCAATTGTCATTTCATTTTCACTGCATAATCTGCACCTGGATTCTTTGAGGCAATATCCAAATTATAAATCTTTCTTTTCAATTTATAGATTGCCATGTACAACATTTACGTGACAAATAAGTCTTCTCATATGGTCTATGTCCGTTTAAAGCCTGAAGAAATTTCTTCTTTGAATGCGAATATTCATCAAGAATTTCATTCGTTGGTGAGCAACAGCGAGATGGATGAATCCTACTCACAATCATTTTTGGTGAGATGGGGTTTTTGCCTGATTCCTCCTGAAACGACGTTGTCATTTACTATTGGGATTGGAAGGGGACACGATGGGACCCGTATGTACGCGTCTTTGTATGCCCAATCGAAGTTGTGGATTATGGACTATGAAGTCGACTACATTAATTATGGATGTTTGTTCGTGAAGAGTGTGCACAAGAATTCGAATTTCTTTGACTCTGTTATCGCGTGTTACTTTACCCATGCTTATCCCGTGCCTGCCTGGATCAGTGCAAGTAATAACGAAGAATTACCAACAGATATTATCAAAGCAGGTAGTAGTGCGGAAAATAACCGTACCTTTTATTTTGGTCGGTCGTACAAGGCGAGTATACCATGCATTGTCGAATCCCGCGGCAGCAAACGCTGCTACTGGCATGTAAATGGAAGTAGTCTGGAGCATGGAGAACTGTTGCAAGACTCTGGCCATCAGCTTCTTAGAGCATTGAGTGGTGATCCTGTCCCTCCTAATGCTGTGATCGTCGGAGTAAGTCAACCCGAAGGATCTCTGTACCTTGGAAGGATCGGAGGTAATATGCCTTGCACAATCAGCACTGGAGACGGCAAAATTAAGTATTTTAACGACCTAAAGGATGAAACGAAACGAGTTGAAAGTGGTGAAATAATGGTGCTGACAAATGGTACCACAGATTAGGTCTTTTTCATAGCTAACACTACTGGCTCGGTGAAACGATAATAGCATTAGATTGTCACAAGAGAAAGTGACATTTTCTCTTGACTCAGTGAGTATCGTCAGAAAAACTCGAGCAAGTCTATAATTAATTCTTTGTAACAATAAATTTAGAAGGAATGCAAATCGTGATATACGAGAATAATGATTCAGTCGTATGCAATTTCAAAAGTAAACATTTTTCAAGGTTTATCCCAAAGTGTACCAGTTTATTTACTAACAGTGATCATGAAACAGTAGTAACAGCATTAAGGACTAATACAAGCTAAGCTTATAGATTGCAGTTGAACGTGGATATGGAAATTTATCAATCGCGTCTGATTTTTGCACAGACATTTGCATACTGAAAACATAGGCTTTGAAATATCGAATCGTTTGGTCTTCAGGTTGTCTATATTCAAGTCTAAAACAACTCATTAGGTCGACATTGGCAACGGTAATATGAATCCAGCAGTCAAGGGTATTAGTTTACACAAAATGTTAATAGTTTTTGTTAAACAGATAATATTTTATTACTAAAATGATTAATTAAGCGTAGCCATTTTAAAACTGAATAAAGGTACATGTATCGTTAATCAGATTTTTGGTTCGTTGTTGTTTACTCGACTTTACATCTTAACTTCTATTTCAGAGGTCCTTTTCCTGATTAAGGATCATATCACACATATCAAGTCTTTTAACATGATTTTGATAAACAGGAAGATTGACATCCGGCAAAAAGGATTGATCAGTGATGCAAATCAATAAACCGAGATGAATTACTTTGAACGGTGTTATAATCTACGTTTAGGTACCGTAGTGGAGGTGAATGGCAAATGCTATCTCGAGTTTGCGTAGCCAAGAGGGTAGGTAAAAAATAAAAACTATCGACTGGTTTGTTATATCCTAAAACTCGATTAAGCACGGACAAAGATTGTCCTCCGAAGAAATGTAGCCTTTCTCTGGCAAATTAATTTCTATGTGGTAATATACCGCCAGAAATGTTTTACTTCATATGAAAGGAATTGAATCTGGAGCAGTCAAGGCGATAGCTGCAGGGATATGCGCTCTTCAAAAAAGTGCCTTAATCGGGCATTTTGTTAACACGGCACATGTTTATAAAAACATGCACCACAAGCGATTAACTATGAAACGTTTACAGTGAGAAAAATGTTTTCACTCTTTAAAGAATGCAGAACTAACGCCTGCCACAGAATTCCATACATTTTGTTGTTTTCAAGGCGAACATGGTTTAAAGTGTATTTAAAAAATACTTTAGTAAACGTTTGCAATTACACCTTATTGAATTGTTGAATTGTTAGGAAAAAGGTACCGTGTAGGTTAAATATTTTTTGATAATTCAAACCAGGTTTTGAAAAAAGTCAAAAAGCAAAAACAGAAATTGGAAACGTTAGTAAAAGCGGTTATTCATGAATGGAATGTTAGTAATGTATGTGTACATGGCTGAAGAAAGTTTTATTCTCTCGAGGGGTATCGAACCAATGGTGTGAGACATGACGCGAGCTGCTACATCGCCCGATTATAAGCTCACCCGGTTATAGGCCCATCAGTTTGGTAACAGAACATTATTCTGGTTATGCCACCTTCAATATATTAGCACCGCCAGAGTTCCTTGATGGCCAATTTTCTATGATTTTTCTAAAGAATAAACATTAACACTAAAAGATATTTGAAACCTAAATAACAGTGGAAACACTTGCCTAGGGCTGTTGTTTCACAGAAAAAAAATATATTTTCGTTTTCCACGCTTCTGGCTACTCTTGTGTGTGTAACTTTGTCGGAAGATAATGCCTTCTGTTAGACAACTAATCTTGACCAAGATGACTGGGTTTTTCGAATTTTTAATGTTTTCACGGATTTTAGAATCTATATCTTGAAACGCCATATAATTATCAATATACCTTGAGATACCCTTTAAGAGAAGAGAGAAATAATTCATTTCTGGTCTAAATCAGATTGAATGTGGTTGCTTATCCTGCGCGTCAATTGATCTGAGTATCGTTGCTTAGAAAAAAACACTATTTTTAACGTATCAATCACTTTAACAGTCTCTTCAAGTCGAGCGACTTACAAACCGGAATTTATGTAAATTACTACATTCAAAGCCTTTGTTTTCACAAAATTGCTAAAATATCGTGACGTGCTTAAAAGACGTGGAACTAACAAATTCGGCCGTAAAATAATTCTACTGTTTCAAATAGCGGATACAGCATTTGATGAATTCAGGCACTTGAACTATTCTACAATTTGCTTACAAGAAAAACAATATTTGAAAAGGAAAAATCTGTGGTTATTTTGTGACACACCGATGTCGTGTGAATCGTGTATTGTTCATTTTCAATAGCCACTTATGACGTTAACAATCCTTGATATAATTTCTTAACTCATACCTTTAAAAAGGAAAGAGTTGACGAACAGTTATTGTTTTTTTCTTCCAAGAAAAAGTCCAAATGAAATCCGTGAAACCTTTCTAAATCTACACATCTCATTGTTTTTGCGTTGACTATTTGTGACGCCAGGGGCTCATTATTTAAATTTACAAATCTTTTGTGTTAAAACACATTAGAAGTCAATCGAGTGTGGTAGAACAATAACACATCCTTAGTGACACACAAGAAATCGAACTCGAATGCGGAAAAACTACTCAAACATAAAAGCTGGTTAAATTCCTTTGAATAACAAAACAAGGGCTACATGAGCCAGGGCAATATTTTGACTACTCTTGCTTCAACAGCTGAGAAATATCCGAAGTTATTTGTAGCGCTCAGCTGAAATTACCGATCCAATAAGAATTTCAAGAAGTCTGATATAAGAGTGCGCAAATTTTCTCAGCCGTCAGTACAATATAAAGTTGTGATATTAGCGCCGAAAGAACCACCACTGACCAACACTCATCGAAGAGAAGGAATGTATGTTACGATGCGAACAGTCTTTTTTCTTTTGGTTTATTTGGTGGCTGTTCACAGCAAAATAAGCACTAGCATTGACAATGTGGACCACCTGATAAGGAATCACGGTAAGAACTCTAATATAAAAGTCTTAGATACCTAATTTTTGTCCCATTTTAGCGAACAAACATGCGGTATTCTTCGACGTCGAATTTTCCATGTAGACTCATTCTAAACAAGTCTTAAGCATTTATGCGCAAACTACTGTCTACATCTTTACACTTTTATCTCATAAGAAACGGTGGCCAATCACGTTATCACAGAAAAAACAATTTCGAACGATTTATATTCTCTTCCTGAAATTATTTAACTCAAAACGTAATATTAATCTTAGCTGACCCAGATGTTCTTAGCAAAATGAATTACCGATGTGGCTTTGAATAGCGTGTTCTGTGACAACAGCTGCCAGGTTTAAAATCGACGAAAAACATCTAATCTTTTCTTCATTTACGCATTTAAACTTTCCCATCCTTTTTATATAAAAGGAGTGTGAATTCTAACCAAGTAGATAAATATTCATGGCGGTATTTTTGTACGCGGAACTTTTTGTTTACTGACTGACGTAACAAAAATTATTTAGCTATTCTCCCTTTTTCTCGTTATTATATATTGAAAACTAGCAGTACCATAGGAAATAACCTGCAACGAGATTTAATTTTACTGGTCACACGGTAGTTTGATCCAAAGACTTAAACAAATGTAGCACGCAGCACACGACTTTATGAAGCGTAAGGTTGAGCGTGATTTTCAAAAATGAGCCTGGTCTACGATGGATAATTTTGCCACATAAATGTAGGCTAAAAGCATATACACTCTTTGTTATATATAAGAACGTCTAATGTTTGGGTCGAGGCTGAGATTTTGGATAGTCTTATATTTTTTGGGCCATTTGAGCCTGAGAACGTTGTTGGCATGTTCTTATAATAAATGGTACAGTTTTTCAGTAAATCATTTTTCTGAATAAGAAAACGTTGCAATTATTCGACCTGCGTGCTATAAAAAAATGACAAAAAAATGTATACGTTTAGTTCGTTGTTAACATGCTAAATAGAGACGTTCTTAACAAATAGTTCAGCCAAAACAAATTCTGGGTAATCTCAACCTTAATTTCCCTATAAAAAGGTTATTAAAATGTATAAGAAAAGAGTGTAGTAACTTTTAATAAGCTATGGATATTTAATAGAGGTTTACAGGATGATATACAGACATGTAGGAGATTGAAAACGTCAATGCTTGACCCATTATTCGTCCTTACAGAAATCGAGGTTTACAAAGTATAATGTACTTTATGTAAGTATGTTGATTTTTTGTTTTTGGAAAAGCTTCAAAACAAAATATAACGAGGAGTGGAGCGGGTTACGAAGTACCTCCCGAGGTGGTCTCGGTCCGTCTTAATTTTGGATATACGGGCCAATGCAATTTACGAGTTTGTATTACATAATAAGACGTGCCGTGTCAACCAAAATTTAGGGGTCATCATCATCATTGCTTCTATTCGCGCTCAAAATGTACGTCGTGTAAACCGGGCTTTAGATTGCGAACAAACATTTGTTGCTTGGCGGTAAGAAATATGAAAAAAAAAAAACAGGTGTCTTTATGTAGCTTTAGTTTGTAGTGTGCAGAAGCCTTAATTTGATTCTTGCAATCTCATTGCAAGAGGGCACGCAGTATGTTCCTTTTAAAAGTAATCATAATTCAAATTGCTCTCCTCTTTAATTGCCTCGACTTATACACTATATTACTGTAAAAAGTAGAAATATTTCCTTTTTTTACAGGCTACATTTTGACAGTCAGTTTTTAATGAATTAAGTTAACTTCAAATAATTAGAAAATCGCTGTTAACAATTGTCCCAAGATCAGCTAGCACGTACGCTATTCTAGTTGAACGATAATCGTAAAAATCATCAAAACCTTAGAATAAAGTTTAAAACAAAAATTTTGGAAAATAATAAAAGTATTAAAAAAAAAAACGATTCATCAAATGTGTGAAGGAAACGTCAAAGGATTAATTTAAAAGGTTTGTGTGTGTTAGATGTGGAAACAAGATGTCCCAAGCTTGAAGCCACTGATTATAACGTTTGTAATTTCTGTGATTTCTCTTCTTTTTTCTTTCCACTTAAACGGACACTGTCCCGGCTGAAATATCGTGCCAGTTTCATGATTTTGGCCAGTAGCTTGCCTTAAGCTTGCTTTATTATCTTGAAAAATGAAAAACAAAATTGCCAAAAGTGATGAACGAATAAAAAATTGACCTAAAGACAAAAAAACAACGGCTACAAAAAGGCAAAATTACACCATAATGGCAATTTTGATTTTATTTCTTGACCGCATTTCACGAAATCATATTTGACTAACTGAAACCCACTTCCATCCTGTAATCCTGCACTTTTCTCCAAACTACTGCTTCTGTTTTCTCTATAAAATCTTTGTATCCAATTTAGTTGTATATTTGATGGCATTTAGCGATATAACATGGGAAATTCGTTGTGTCAGCAGGACGTTTATAGAGAACTTAAAAAAAAAAGTGCTGCAGGTCACTATGTAACATATACCATTACTGTCACTAGAAATACGAAACGAGTAAAGTTACAAAGTACCTTCAAGTTGACCATTTTCTTGTTTTTGAAGGTCAAAATAAAGGTTTCAGAATAATTTTTCATTCAAAAAAATAATTAATGAAAAAGAGTGAAAATTGACGATGAAATGGCGGTATGACATTTTCACTGGAAGTTTGTTTATTACGCACGATATTTTTTTAAGCGCTGTTTTCTCAAATTAAAGAGTTACAACTCAAAGGAAATTTGTTCGATTTTTCACAAATTTGGGCTATAATAAAAAAAATTTTGAATTTCTGAATACGTTTTCGTTTCCGCGCGATTACTCCAGTTTTTTCGACCTACAGTGTATTTCGAAAATGTTCTGGAGCTTTCCACTAAACTTGAAAATGGGAAAACGAAGACAAGTTTTTTTAGCGCTTCGGGTCCGGAAACCCGAGAACAAATCAAATTAGGAAAATATAAAAATCGATTTCAGCTGTAGCTTCAAGAAGATGATTTAGACGCTCGCATGTAGAATTCGTAAAAAAAATCGACAATTCATTCTGTTCGAGAATGAAATATATATTTAGATGGTCAGCTCAATAACCTTTAAGTTTATATTCGGGTTAAGGTATCTTAGGAGTAATCTCGAGACGCTAGGACTGTTACACCGGCTGGAGACACCCTCGAAGGTATACTGTAACCTTAATTCATAAAGGATTATTTGCGAATGCACTGAGTTTGTTTGTGAATTTGCGTTTCCTATGTGCGAGGAGAAATGGGCTGGGCAATAAGGGTAAGAGAAAGGTTCTGAGTGCAAGAGAAAGGTTCTGAGTCCTTGATCTACTATCTTTTTTAAACTGATTAGTCTTAACTTTTTTTATTTGGGGAATTTACGGAGGTATACAGATATATGGTTACTGATTGTTTATGTTGTGTGTTATTGCAGTGGAAAATGATGTAACCTGGAGAACAGACGAGAACTCTGGTAAGAATGATAATCATTACCGTGTCATGCCACCATTTTGTGGAACCACGGTGCACAGTACAATAAAGAGTACAGCAGGAAAGTACTGCTCAGTAGCTTTCAACTGAATGGTCACACCTTCGAGCTACCTTGTCCAGCATAATAAACAGTACCACGGGAAAGTACTTCTCAACAGCTTTCATTTGAATGGTTACACACTAGGGCTTCATCCACACACTCAAAAAGTTAGACAACCTTCTACAGCATAATAAAAAGACCACAGCAAAGTGCTCTGCTTAGTAGGTTTCAATTAAATGGTCACATTTTAGGATTTCATCTAAAGTTGTAACCACCTTTCACAGCATAACAAACCATTGTTTAAAAGCTTTCAAATGGACGAGCTAACTATTTAAACAACTATGTCTTGCAGGCCTGTTTGAAGGAGACATTGTGATCGATGAAGACACGAAAAGATATCTGCTTGGTGGAGACATCATGTCACGTGATGCTGTTATCAGCCCCATATACGAGTGGCCAAATGGAGTCCTCTATTATACGTTTGACGACAATTTAGGTTGGTTTTCAATTCAGCAGACGTCTTTTCGATTTCGCGATTATATTCTCCATAAATATTTCTCCCAGAGATACTGACGAGTAAAAATGCCCAGTTTCAGTTACTCAGTTTCAGTTTGTAATTACATTTTTTTATTATTACAAACTATTTAGCTATTTACAAAGTATTACACAACGTGTCAGTGAACAAATTGTTTAGTAGACGACAACGATCTTTTCTCGCTCGAGTCCTTAAGTTTTTTAAAGTATTTTTCAAGCGCTGTCAGAAGAGCGGAAATAACGTGCCATATTTACACTCATTTTGGGGCCTATTTATGTTCTAAAAAGCTTAATAAAAAATTATAAACTTAACAAATAGATTCCATTTGGCCGTGTGTCTGTTCAGTTATAGATCACAGATGACGTCAAAATGTGGTAAGAACAAAAAAGTGGCACACGAGCCCCAGGCAAGTGTGTCACTGAATGGGCAGATGTTCTTACCACATTTTGACGTCTTCTGTGATCTATAACTGAACAGACACACGGCCAAATGGAATCTATTTGTATTATACAATGAACAGAAAAGTAAAAAGAGTAAAATTACGAACTTGCCTCGTAGCGCTCGACTGTTCGAAGATTTGTTCCAGTTTAGGTATTTTTCAAGTCGCCGAGAACACTTTTCGTCTTGGTTTCTTCTTTTTCTTGCTCGTAAACAGCTCCTGCTAAACATTTTCGAGGCTTTCTCTTGCTCGATTCAAAATAATCTCGCAAACATTTTTAAAACTGTGCGCCATGTTGGACAAAACGATACAAACAATTTTTCTATGACGTCAGCCGTGCGTCTGTACTCTGATAGATCATAGGCAATGATCAATCACAGAGCGCGTAGGATTCAGTTCAATGTATAACACATATTATATACCTATGCATTATTATGCTGATGCACATCCAATTTTTTATTTAGCATCATCAACAGTTGACCTTATCAAGAAAGGTATTCATCACCTGAAGGAGCGCACGTGCTTGAAGTTTGTTGAAATTCCCAACAGTGACAATCATCACAGTAACTACGTAAAGTTTTTTAGCGGCGAAGGGTAAGTTTGTATTTATAATAGAGTGGTTTTACTTAACCCGTGAAACGCTATCTAACAATTAGTGTGTGATAGTCTAAATAAAGCAAAGGGAAACAATGGAATAATAATCTAATAGTGCGTACTATTTAAAACTTTGTGATCAGTTTCTGAATTTTTTCCGAAGTTTACCGAACAGTTGCAACAATTTAACGAAGACGTTCCGAAAATTTACGATCCTTTATCCAAAGGTCATTTTGCGAAATTTCGCGAAAATCCCGGGAAAGATACGATGATGTTTCGAATATAGCCCTCGACATATCTAGTTATTCAGACCAGGCCACTGGTAAGGTAAATTTATGACCCCGTGAAACTGTTGAATACGACCCATATCATACCGCAGAATACGCAACGGCTTAATTCCAGCCTTCTGCCGGATTAGCTGTGCTCTTCACGGCATATGATATGCAGTAAATGTCACATCCAATCGAAATCCTGACAATAACTTTTTAAGTATTGTTCCACATAAGAACGATAGCAAACTTCATTGTTCTGCGGCATTGGCTCTTTCCCACATAGAATATCTTTGATTTCAAGAATAAAGGAGGACCTGATGGTTAATAATTATATTTCATTATAAAAATAAAGAAAATCCATTTGCGTCAAATAAATTTTAGGAAATGTTCGTGCTTAACCAATCAGAATAACAGAAGACAATAGCTAATAATTTTGCTTCTTTGATGAAGTTCCCCAAATACAATTTCTTTTAAAAATTGTTTGTTGTGCGATTGGGTCTCAAATTACTTGAAACCTTAAAAAAATTAGACAAAATGCACCTTGAACCTTAACTTTTTAGCGGTTTTTGAGTGTAGGCCAATGAGATCACTAGTTTTAACAATGAAAATTCTTGACATTCCATCGTGTTTGACATTCCATTGCCGTTGGCGCTATCCTTCTTATGCGGATCATTACTTAAAATGTATTCTCGTTATTTTGTTAGGAAGATTTTGTACGGTTACATTCTCTCCTTCTGGCAAGCTATGCCCTTTAGCCAGTACATATAATTATAGAACTGTTAGTAAAATACGCTGTACCAGGTGTTTCTTAGATTACATTTTATCACGTGCGAGTCAAGAGAAAAAAAATATTTTCTTTTGGTTGTAATGTTATAGGTAGATCCGTGTTATAAAAGGTTGAATTTATTAATAAGGTTAGATTTTGGTTAATGATAATTAGTTATAATTAGATACATAGTTTTTTATTGGATAGTTGTGATGTATAAGGATTTTATTTTATTTATAGTTATTGTATGTAGTAGCCCACGGCTCACTGAATGACCATTTTTGTAATGAATGTGATCCCGTGTTGTTAAATAAAAGATGAGAATGATGATGTTCGAGTCTAAGGATGAAATCTTAAAAACGCAGATATTGATGAGGCTATTGAGCATTATTCCGGTTTTGTTTTATGTTTTTGTATTTTATTATTTCATGTATAGAGATAAAGTTCTGCCACAAAGACATTGTCATCCTACATTAGAGAGCTGTTATTTAGCAGTATTCCCTTCCGCCGCCAATAGCGATTCCCGTTAGTTTATATATATTTATCAGTCTAACTGTATGAAACTATTAAATATTTCTGTTGTTGTTGACGTTGGCGCTTTCTGTTTTAAATTTAAAGATGCTTTTCAAGGATTGGCCGAGACCCCAACGGCCAGGAACAGAAAATCTCCATTGGCATCGGATGTGAAAGGCTTGGGACTGTTGTTCACGAGATTATGCACTCTTTAGGATTTTTCCACGAACACACAAGGCCTGACAGAGACAAGTACATCCACATCGACTGGAAAAACATTGAAAAGAGTGAGATTATAACTAATGGCTCCTTTTCAGTCATTTGACTTTGTTGGATAAAGTTCTTAAGTGAACCATTTTGTAGTTATTTTTGTTTTCTGGTAATGCTGTTCGGTTCCGACATTTTAACATTTTGTTCTGATTCAAACACTTTCTTATAACATTTAATGAATGATATTTCGAGAGAAAGCGTACTCGCTTCACAAAAGTAGAACCAAAATGACACCAACGCCGCAACTCTCATGAGACATCTTCAAGAGTAGTTTAAAATGTTTTTCTTACGAAGGTCGACCAAGTAGTTTTAATTATATCTTTTCTTCAAGAAGCAATATTACCATGCTATCACATTTAATGTAAGATCCAAAACATGCGTAAAACGTTTATGAAACCAATATGAAACCTATATGGAAACTCGGAAAGTAATGCGACATAACTTTTTAAAAATACAACCTTTTGTTCCTTAATTAAACAATTTCTTCAATATCGTTGAAGTAAGCTGGAAATAAAACGCATTTTCTTTGTCAATTGCGTACGATTTGGGTTGGATTACAAGTACGACCCAAGCATACATGTTCACATAAGCGCTAGCATAAATATAAATATGTTTTTTACGGCATGCCATAAGCACAAGCACAAGCACAAGCATAAGCACAAGGTGGCATTTACTGGTCCAGTGCCTTAAAAATCTGTCAACCTGTCCACGGTGAGAGTGTAATTTGGCGGCACTGGCAATCATAAGCCCATTAGAAAAAGAAAAAAAGGAACATTTTCCTTTTCTTGTGCGTTTATGCCTGCGTTTATATCTGTGCTTATGTCCGCTTGTTATCTCATTTGATGCCTTCTTCCTCTTTTTTAATGTCTAATGCAAGATCATTCATATGATGAGTATCATTTTAATTTAAATGTTTACGGGACACTACAAGTAAAAGTATTATGTATATGGAAAGGCATAAAAATAGCTACGTTTCAAAAAGGAGGAAGAGATATTTCATAAAATGTTTATTAATTTTTATTATACTAACACTTTTATCATTTTTAGAACATGCTCACAATTTCAAAATGTACCCTCGCGATCTCGGATCCAGTTTTGGCAAACCGTATGATTACGACAGTGTAATGCACTACAGCAAGTTTGCATTTTCTAAAGATTGGAAGACACCCACCATTGTACCGACGGACAGTAAGGCTGTCATCGGCCAAAGGCTGGGGCTGAGTTTTTATGACAGAGAGGAAATTAACAAATTGTATCACTGCAAAGGTGAGAGGAAACATTACGTTTATTAGTGGGAACATACAAGCATAGACAATATCGATGAATGCATATCCAACATTGATACATGCATATTCAATATTGATACAGCTTCTAAAAGCATGTAGCTAGCAATAGGAATGATTTATGTCTTGTTACAGTAAATGATTGCTAACAGGTTTCTTAGCTGTTTTCTTGGTGTCTCTTTTTCCCGTCGCCGAAGAAAACAGACCTTGAGCACGAGGTTGTTTTTAATGTATTCATATATTGGGTTTTATAAGCTAAACATGCTATTTGCAGGTCATTCTGCTGCCAAGACGCGAATCATTGAATAATAGGGGACTTTAGATCGACGACGAGTACGAGATTGAATACGAGTACAACTTTTAAAACTTAGTTCGCGTGCTCTAAATAACCATTTACCACACAAATTTTATACCTAGAGTCTTCTTATCTTCTAGTTTGCAACAGGAAGGACCGACAGCTCTGGGGACGTGACTGGCTTTAAATTCAAACGCCGTACTCCTACTCAATCTCGTACTCGTACTCAAATCTAAAGCTCCCTATTAACAAAGCCACTGCAACAAATGACTAAATTATTTCGCAAGTGCTGACATATCAACTAATATCGATCACGTACCATGTAGCCTGGGAGTCAGCAGTCGAAATCTCAACAGCTAGTACCTTTTTTGCGTCGTAACACTGCCATCATTCCATTATCTATTTTCAGAGGATTGTGTCGACAAACAGAGCCCATACAAGTGCGTGTTGCTTAGTGACATGGGAATGTGCTCAAGCCAGTTGCACCAACAAAAGATGATTGAACTATGTCCTAAGACTTGTAATTTTTGTGGTAAGTATCAGCTAACAGTGTGAAGAATTTTAACGTTAAAGTCTATTTTGATTAAAGCGTGCATGAAACCAAAAGCTGGTTTAGAGAAAAATGCATGGCGGTGTTTCCGAGGATGAATTCCGCTGGAGTTTGTGATTAATGACGTCACTTAACGGAATACAGAATTTTGCATGATGGCTTACAATTGAAATTGACAAAGGGGTTAGAAAATTGTAAGGCTTTGAGAGCAGACGTTCTCTTTTTGTTGGTGAATCAAGAGCTGGAATGTTCTTGAATGTCTGATCTCGCAGGCTAGCAAATGGTTTCAGGTTTACTGAGCAATCTTCTATTGTTCTTTGTCTATAGAAAAGAGGGACTCGGCAGCTAAGGAAAAAGTTTGAACAAAGAAATTGTACATGACTTTTGAGTGATACAATGTAACATTTGAAATATATGATAATAAAAAAAACCTTTATTTTTATTTGTGTGCTATTGAATTGATTTGTACGCAAAAGCTATCATTTGTCCCACGGCCTGGATCTACACATGTAAAACGTGCAATTTTGAGTGATGCCATGAAATATCAATTTACCTGAAAGCCAAAGCGAGCAAAATCAACACATCGACAACTTCCAATCCTGCCATTTGCGTCCTTCTGTTGCAACATTGAACACAATTTGCCGCCCCTGGTATTTAAAGGTTGTCTCTAAAAAACCGGCTGGTAATTTTTTGGATCGAAAAATATTTTTTTCTGACATGGGTTTATTTATAAGTCTTGACCTTGGCAGTCATAAAAATGTAATTGACCCGTTTCAAAAAATATTATATTTTTATGATTTATTTAAAGCCCACTTTCACCCAAAATGCTGTGCGCGCCGTGATCACTTTCTGTGCTGAATTTCGTGTAACACGAAATTCACGCTTGAATGCATGCAACCAATCAGATCACGCGTATGAACAATACAGCATTTCAAAACAAAAATAAACGACCGCAATGTCTTTTGGGTGAAGGTGGGCCTTTAAGTTTCACGGGGTCGGCTAACTAGAGTTTATGCCGCTGAGACCCGAAAAAAAAAATCACAAACATTGCCGTCGCTGTTAACAACTTCACTCAGCTATATCTCAGATAGTAAACTACGGTCATTTTACACAAATAATTGGCCTCCGAGCGAAACACAAATAGCTCAACTTAAAGAAGAAATTTGAAAAGTAGCAGGGACATGTCGTAGCGACTTTTAGCAGCGACTTTTAGCAGCTACAAAAATTTGTGAAGTACACACTGAAGGACATGTAGCAGGGAGTGTAGCGGGGACAAGTAGCAGGAAAAAAATTATAGCGCTTGCACACCACATGGAAATGTTGCGGGGACATGTCTCAGGGACATGTTGCAGCGACACGTCCCCTTATGTGAACTGATACTATCATAATTATGCAACACCAATCTTGGGAACATTTTGTCCCCGCGAGATGTCTCATGGAGTTCAAAAACGTTTGCTGGAAAACCATTCGTTAGTTTCTTTTTTCCAAAGTGCGTCAAATTAAAATTAAAATATAAAACGTCATCTTTTCAATCAACGGGAAACCAAAACTTTGGATTCTGTTATACTACGAATTCAAAGCTTCTTCACATTTCAGTAGTAATAAGCAGTGATAACGTGGTGGATATGAAGTATGATGGAACTGCATACAAACTATCCAGTTCACTTGTGTTCTTATGGCCAGACTAGTGTTTTCCGACGCTCATGAAACGATTACATTTTAAAACTATACGGACTGAGAAACCGTCATTTCTCTGATGCAAATCCCTACCAAAATGACTGAAGAAAGAGTACGGATATCCAAGTAAATTCGTTTCGTTTTTTTATTACAAAATACATAGTATTTTATAGCTATAAAGCGCTCGGGATCCCTGTTACGGGACCAACAAATACACATTTTGTTAAGTGATTTGAATCGTTAAATTTATTTAATTTAATTTCCATATTTTAGTTCAAGATAATGTATGTTCAATATTTAACATAAGTCAGTAGAAGGTACGAAGTTGTATTTGCAATAACTGATGTATTTTCCTAAGTAAAATACGTTTCTGGCAAATTTGCTTCTTATTAAATGTCAACATCGCCCTGTCCATTATACATGATTATATAAAATACTGATACAAATAATATATATATATAGATAGGCTGAGCCTAACAGCGTCGCTCTCTGAACAGAAATTAAAGCCGATGAAAAGATTAGCTTAACTAAGGTGAAAAGTCGGAAGCACATGAATAAAATTGACGACCGGGCTATTTTTTAATTTTAGCAATTCTCACAAACAGACTTACGCGACCGTTTGCATAGTACATTTAGACCGCAAAAAAGTTCACAAAAACAACTTTTTCTTCGTCTAGAATAACTAGTACGACTAATTTCCGAATAAAATACACCTGTTGCTTACAAAAAATTGTCCGAGAAACTGATTTGGAAATCAA
Source organism: Dendrophyllia cribrosa (assembly GCA_024195265.1). NCBI lineage: Eukaryota > Metazoa > Cnidaria > Anthozoa > Scleractinia > Dendrophylliidae > Dendrophyllia > Dendrophyllia cribrosa. The sequence goes on along the minus strand of JAJLRJ010000004.1, from coordinate 29,357,160 downwards.
AATTGCAAAAAATACACAAACATATTTGCATAAGACCACGCGAGTGAAGTTTAGAACTATAAAATCCAAGTCTTATTTTGTTTACATAAAATCGCTTTTCAACCTATGTAATGAATGAACAAACACATAAAAATGGACAACACAATCTTCTTTCTAAACATTTTATTCAAATCTCCATAAGTTTATGTTGAAAAGCAAAACGTGAACCATTTATAGCTCATCGAGGCCGAGATGTCCCCGATGAAAGAAATTAAAACAACTGGCTACTTTTTAATTTTAGCAATTCTCAAAAACAGACTTACGCGACCGTTTGCACAGTACATTTAGACCGTACAAAAGTTCACAAAAACAACTTTTTCTCCGTCTAGAATAACTTTTACGACAATACATCTGTTGCTTAAAAAAATTGTCCGAGAAACTGATTTGGAAATCAAAATTGCAAAAAATACACAAACATATTTGCATAAGACCATGCACGCGAGTGAAGTTTAGACGGCTATAAAATCCAAGTTTTGTTTTGTTTACATAAAATCGCTTTTCAACCTATGTGATGAATGAACAAACACATGAAAATGGACAACACAATCTTCTTTCGAAAAATTTTATTCAAATCTCCAGAAGTTTATGTTGAAAAGCAAAACGCGAACCATTTATAGCTCATCGAGGCCGAGATGTCTTCGATGAAAGAAATCAAAACAACTGAATTTAATTGAGCACGTTTTTTAAACAATTCTCCAAAACTAGCGAGAACACAAAGAAAAAGTCAATCACAGATTTATATCAACATCCCTGGTGTAGGGAAAGGCCGCAGATTGTCGAGTGTTGTTTAGAATGGTTAGTAAGATTGAAATGACGCGCGACCGTGTTTGGATGCGTCTTTGCCATTTTTTCAAGTCTCGTAGATGTTCACGAAAACGATCGCCCAGTCTCCTCTATGTTTCACCAATGTTTATCTTTTTGCAAAAAAGTACATATTATGCAGTAGATAACATTTACTTAGGTGCATGTGAAACGATCAGTGATTTTAATAGATCGTTTGGGTCCCGTTATTTTGTCCGCGTTGTGAATGAAAGGACAAGTGTTACATCGTGTGCGTGTCATTTAAAAGTTCCCGGTTCATCGTCAGATTTCAGTGCGCTCGTAACTAGAAAGTTGCCTATGTTTTTGTCACGTTTGAATGAAATTAGTGGGGGTTGTGAAAAAATTCTGCCAGTTTCGGGGTCGTTTTGGAGTAATTTGATTTTGTTTTTAAGGTTACAGTGTACCTTCGGGGTTGTCTCCAGTATAACAGCTCTAGCGTCTTAAGATTACACTTAATATACCTAAACCCAGATATCAAATTAAAGCTTATAGAGCTGGCTATCTAAATATGGAAACCATTTGGTAATAAAATGAATTGTCGAATTTTTTACGACGTCTAAATTCGAACGTCCGAATCAGCTTTAAAACGCTATAACTCAAAGCGATTATTGTATTTTGCTAATTTGATTTGATCTCGGGTTTTCGGACACGAAGCGCTAAAAAAATGTGTCGGCGATTTCCCATATTCAATGGCAGTGAAAAGTTACAGAATATTTTCAAAAAAGGGAGAAAAAAAGTTGGAGTGATCGCACGGAAATGGCTCTTGACGAAAAAGTTTTCGGAAATAAGAAATTCGTCGAAAGATTTTTGTTGATTATATGTTAGCCTGGCTTGTGTCCAAATTTGAGGAAAATCGAACAAATTCCCTTTGAGTTGTAACTCTTTAAAGTGTCCCCTACAAGCGAAAAATTAACTTTGAGAAAACAGCGCTTAGAAAAACATATCGCTTCATAAACAAACTCCGTCCACAAAAGTTATACCGTCATTTCTCCGTCAATTTTCACTATTTTTCAATAATTTTTTTTGGATGAAAGTTCATTCTGTAAACTTTATTTTGACGCCAAAAAAAAAATTTCAATAAATTTTCGATCTGAAGGTACACTGTAACCTTAAATGATGCTTTTGACTGTGTTGTTGTGTGAGTGGAAAGTGAGTGTGAATGGAATTCTCTCGTTCTCTTCCTTCTGTGACGTTTGTAGTGCTGATTGTCTGTCAATCTGTTGTGCACCAGCGCTCTATTCAAAACCCAAGCTCAGAAACACTGCTCCGCTTAGCCGAATTAGTTTTGACACTAAACTGTTTTTCCTTTTTCCCAAACTACTACAAACAAGTAAATGGAGTTGCCATGGGCACCAAAATGGGACCAAGCTACGCTAACCTTTTTGTAGGCTACGTCGAAAACAAATTTTTCAATCAGTACCACTCAACCAAACCCGAACTCTACGGCCGCTATGTCGATGATTACATTGGCACTACCTCTTCCAGTAAAGAGAAACTTAATCAATTCATAACTTCTGTCAATGCTTTTCATCAAGCTCTAAAATATACCTGGGAAATTTCCGAAATCTCAGTCGCGTTTCTTGACATCAACGGCAACAGTTTATCCACAAGTGTGCACTACAAACCTACAGATTCCCACAGTGATATATTCTTACCGGAGCTACCAACTAACAATGCCTCAGGATGTAATAAGATATGGGATAGGCCAGCCCGAGGCGGTAGCGAGTAGGTAGTTCCCTGGAGTGTGCGCTATCATCGCTGAGGGGAGGAGGGAGGGGCGTTTCGCTAATCCTCCCCAAGCGCTATGGAAAGGACTTTTGAGGTTATGAAGAACTGGTCGCACCAGAATAAGATTATATAGCCAACCCATTCCCACGCTACTATTCTTGGGGTTTAAAGTTACGTAATATGTTGAATTTCACCATTGTTTGAAGGAATCTCCGGTGAGAATAGTTATCTGTTACATTCATCCTCACATCCATCGCATGTTAAAAACGCCATTCCGTATTCTCAATTTCTCAGACTTCGACGTCTATGTAGTGATGAATCTGATTTTGCAACAAATCAGAAGAAATGTGCCAGTTTTTCAAGAAACGTGGGTACCCTGATTACCTTGTTGTTAATACGGGCCAACAACGTGCACAACAGATCGACAGACAATCAGCACTACAAACGCCACGGAAGGAAGAGAACGAGAGAATTCCATTCACACTCACTTTCCACTCACACAACAACACAGTCAAAAGCATCATTTGAAAAAAAAAACGACCCCGAAACTGGCAGAATGTTTTCACAACCCCCACTAATTTCATTCAAACGTGACAAAAACATAGGCGACTTTCTAGTTACGAGCGCACTGAAATCTGACGATGAACCGGGAACTTTTTAATGGACACGCACACAACGCGGACAAAATAACGGGACCCAAACGATCTATTAAAATCACTGATCAATTTACATGCACCTCCGTAAATGTTATCTACTGTATAACATGTACTTTTTGCAAAAAATATATACATTGGTGAAACAGGGAGGAGACTGGGCGACCGTTTTCGTGAATATCTCCGAGACGTTGAAAAAAAAATGACAAAGACGCATCCAAACCAGTCGCGCGTCATTTCAATCTTACTAACCATTCTAAACAACACATGACAATCTGCGGTCTTTCCCTACACCAGGGTAACACAGAAAGCCGTAAAAACTTAGAACAAAAAAATCATCTTTCAAATCGGCACTCTCAAACCCCACGGAATCAACGAATGTTTTTCATTCAACTAATTTACATTTGTTTTTCACGTCACCAAATTTCCACCAATAGCGTAGCTCCGCCGCTTACTATATGAAACCACACACCACCCACAATTCCTTGATTCGCTCCGACGAAGGGCTAGCGCTCCAAACGCCAGCTATTTGAATCTTTTTACGGTGGTCAATTTACCTTATCGACTCAGTCGATAAAACTTAATTCTCGTGTCCCCCCCCCCCCCCCCCCCCCCAACCAACCGACGCAGCACCACAGTTTCTCTAGAAACTAACCCCATTCATTGGTTCAGGATAAGCCTAGTTTAGATACAATACTGCCTCAGAGCCTTGAACAGAAGCACTCTTTACAAACAGACATCCAAAATTTAGATAATCCACTTCATAGTCCATAATCCATAACTTTGATAGGGCATATAGAGACGCGTCAATCGCGTTGCATCGTTGGCGATTCCAATAGTAAAAGACAGTCTTTTGCGCCTGAGGAATCATACAAAACCCATCTGGACCAAGAACGAATTCAAACTTGAACTTGTCTGCAACACGTCGTGTTCTTTGTCGGCCGTCAACTTTTCCATTTGACTGTGAAATTTCGGGTTTTCCAACGAAAGTGTTTGTCGTCTTAGGCGGATGTAGACATTATGGGTAAATTGGTTGGTCACGTAAATGTTGTACATTCTAAACTGTGAATTTATTTTAAAGAAAGAAAAAATCTCAATTTATGTTCTTTTAAGCATAACTGAAGATGTTTTTATGCTGATGATTATGGTTGTGCTGATTAATGGCGACCATGTTTTAAGATACACTGTATAGTAATTGGTCATCGTATTTCGTTTATTTCATATTCCAGAAGGGAATAATAAGCAATTAGTAATACAGCGTCAACTTATTATGCTTGTCTTCGCCGAGTTGAGTGATGCACAAGTATGAACTTACCTTGATGTGTGGACTTCACTCCACTGGGATGTTTGCGATGATGAGATAAAGGAGTGTAACAAGCAAAAACAGCCTGTAATGGATAATACATGTAATATTAGCACTTATCAAACCAAGATGTTCAATTACGTATCTTTTTCGTGTTCCGTGCAGACCTATTTTTGTCGTGATGGATGCATTGTATGTATCGCGTAGTAATGCTAATGACATCGTTAATATTGTATTGTTTCCGTGGTAACCATGCTGCCGAAAACAGTTGCTTCTTCCTTTAAAAGGCGTCAAATGCAGTTGCACGCATGCCAAAAGCTCTTTTTCATCAACAAGAAACCTAAATATTAGATTCTGATATACTCTGTATTCAAAGCAGTACTAATAATTAGTGAGTACGTGATGGAAGCTAACAAACTATCCAGTTCACTGATCAATTCAAGTCCACTTTTGACTTCAATTCGAGTACATGTATATGTTAAAATTGATGAGCCGTGTTAACTTAAGACAAATTTAAGTTGGGTAACATATTGCGTTCTTATGGAGGCAAAATACAAATTTCGTGGAATTAGAAAGGGGTAATGTTGGTGTTTTAGATAAATGCGGATGAACATATTTACATGTATGTCCCACATTCTAGCTATGGCGGATTCCCTCTCGGCTACTTAGCATTCTCTTTGCGGTTTTACATTTGTGCGTCATTTATGCTGAATTCTATTTTTTTTTCCGGTTTGAAAAACACGTTTCAAAGAAATAAACTGAAATGTAGCCCTAAACTACAAATTGCTAAAGTTGAATTGAAGATGCTAGCTTGTTTCGAAATCGAATCGACAAGGAAAAATAATGCCTCGTGGATAAAAACGCATTCAGGGTGGGTCCACCTAACAAGGGGTGCCTTTTTCACTCTGTAAGTGTGTACAGCTGTACATGGGTATTGTACGCAATTAGGAGTTTCAGTATTCAAAAACTGTAGCCAAAATAGCTTGACAACTGTTAGCAATTGTCATGTCTGTGGACGGAGTATCGTTTCGATAACTGTCGGTATGTAAAGGTTACTCCCAACCTTCGCAGGTGTCCTTCGGAAGAATATTCGTACACGCGCCCGTTTCAAGACAAAGTTTGAGGAGACAGTCTGCCTCTCTGACCACCACTTGGATTTTGTAACACGGTCGTCCCTTGATTAAATCCTAGGCCACGCTATGTAAACAGACAACTGGTTAGCCTAGTCATTCTGTGTCGCTTGAGTTAGCTGATTTTCATATCAATCCGTTTGAGTGAAAGGTATTGGTTTTATCCAAAATTTATCTACGACTTGATCGTTGCTTCGCAATCTGCTTCTGTTGGCAGGTGGAAAGTCTTTTTTTAAATTATTTTTTATTCGTTTTTATTGGCTTATTGTAAAGTACTTTTGTTGCTGTCTGTGCAGTTCTGTTATATTTTTTGGCTTTTCTTGCCGTTTTGCAAATAAATTGTTGTTGTTGTTGTTGACAGATCTACCGTAAATACAGGGTATTCCCAACTGCTAAAAAGAAATTCAAATGCTATCAAAGCTCACATGCAAATTCAATGCTTTTAAGCAACTTATATTGTTGATTTTGTTGATTCTGTTGTTTTAAATATTTTGGTCTTGATCGATTCTCTAAAAGCTTTAATAATTGTCTATTTCATTTAGTTATGTACCGGCGCAGACTCTATCTTGCCATGTATCAGCTTACATGCGGGCCAGCTCAGCCAGTAATTTTGATCTCCACGCAGCATATGCCATCCAAAAGTATTCTAATAGTAGTCTTTTATCTTTAATTGTGATATTGCATTAGAAAACTAATCCGGCAATTCAGAAAGTTCAGAAAGACAATTGTAAAAACTCGCCTGCTTTTGACATGTGAAGTCTTGACTATGACATGTTCAGCGGCTTCCTTTCCTCGGCCACTACAATGTTCAACTTTGAGGGGATTGGTATGAAGATCCACAAACGCAGAAAGTCTGATACTTCACTTACATCAAGAACCTTATATCCTGTACCAAACCTCCTATTATTGCTGTTACAAGACAACGTAAATTCGCTAAGTAGTGACGCTCGAAAGCTCGACTGGTTGACAGATTTTCTCGAATATTCTACCCTTTGATAGCGTGTTTCAGTTGATTAAAACAGGAATATAATGTCTGATGTACCAAAGAAGAGTCGGTTACATTCACAAACACCTCTGCATTATCAGCTTTAGTAAATGAAAGATCGTTTCTTGATTGACACTTTTGCCCGCCATCTTGAATATCACCTATGCGAAGCGTGAGGTCATACTGGAAGCGATGAATAAACCAATATCTTCCTTAGAGACCCCCTTGACTTTTAGAATTTTAGTGAAAACCACGAGGTGGCTCTTACTTCCACTGTTTCCTGACCGAATGGGAATTTGGAAATGTTGGTTTTTGTGGAGGGAGGAAAACCGGAGTACCCCGAGTACCTTCGGAGCAAGGAAGAGAACCAACAACAAATTGAACTCAACCCACATAATTATGGCGTCGTTCCCGGGAATCGAACCCGGACCTCTTGGTGGGAGGCGACTGCTTACATCAGTCATTACGCCATCCCTGCTTCCCATAAGATTGACATATGTCTCAAAAAGAAATTTTAGGAAGGTGTGGAATAAGTTCTAAAAATAATATAACTTGCAAGCTTGGGTTAATCTTCTAAAACTTATTAATAATTCATGATGAGAACATAAAGGAAACCACTACCATGAAGGAGGTTTGGATACCTGGTCTTAATTAATTTGCATATATGTTTTTAGATAAACTCCACAGACGTGCTGCTAGTATTATCGAATGTAGACCTATTCCCCAATCTGATCTCCACCTTACTTTTACCCGGCTTAATTTGCAACTATGTAGAAACTACCTTATCTGTACCCAAGTTTATAAATGTCTCAACGGTATGGCTCCCAATTATCTTCTGACTTAAGCACACACGGGGGTTTCATGCTTACAATACTAGAAACAAATATTCCCTTGGGCTGCCACACGCTAAAACGTCCAAGGACCAAGGATCATTCCGAATTAATGGCGCACGTACCTGGAATGATCTCCCACTCAACATTAGGAAAGCATTATCCTACACTTATTTTAAAAGTAATGTTAATTTAGCGTTTTTTAAGTCTATATTTTGAATACTTTCTGTTAGGCATTTTAAAATACTTTTGTTCCATTTATCTAATATGTTATAGTTAAATATATTGTAAATTGTATGTTAGACAGGGTTCTATTCAAACTAGCAATTACGCTAAATTAGATTTTCCCTGTAAATATTTGGTAAAATAAATAAATAAATTTTATTCCTTCGTTTTTTTCACATTTAATGATCAGTTTTAGAAGCTCTATCAAACACTCGAAAGAGTGTTTCATCAGATTTTCAAACACCTCGAAGTGGGTTAAAAAAATACTCGGCTGTACCTAGTTTTTCAACACATCGTACACCTCTCAGTGTTTGGATATCTGATGAAACACTGCTCCTTGTGTTTGATATATTACTTAAAATCCTGCTTTCATGGAATAGCCCTTTGTAGTGTGTAGATAGCTTGAGAGGAGACTTGTTTAAAACCACAACATAAGACTAACATTTAATTTTTTTAAAGTGTTTTATTTGCTAATGCATTTTCACGAGGAATTTATCAAAGAGCACTCGTAAGTTGCAAGCAGTGGCTTTCAATTCTTTTCAACCCTTTACGAAAGCGTTACCAGTGACACTCGTCATTTCCTAAAAAGAAGACAACAATAAGAATTTTAAGGCACTTGTGAAACATTTATTATTGTAAGATCAACAAAAGTATAACTTCAAAACACTTTTTTCGTGTTTCAAAGGGGTTTTAAATACTTCCAAGTGTTTGGCATTCTAATGAAACATGTTATTTGTGTTACCTTAAAACAAATAAAGTGTTGAACTGAAGTATGATTTCACTTATAAGCCTTTATACGGTAGTTACCTAGAAAAAGGGAAATAAAACAGATATGGTACTTATATTAGATAACGCTATTGGAACCTGGTGATTGCTTTTCCTTGATTGTCTCCTTAACGACAGCTTCAATAAACGGCTGCTTCGTCGTCGTAGGTGTGAAGTATTTTAAAACATATCCACCTTGTAACTATCCCATGCCTACGTTCAAACTCGTTAGAGTTATTGGAACAAACGTAATACAATAATTGACTTCATGCTAATCTGGTGCCAAGGAAAATCGGCCAAATATATCTTAATTAATATTAACAGCTATACATACAGGCATTGCAGGTTTTCCTGCAATATACGAAGTACTGTCCACATCTGTAGCTCATCATTATGTATCTACAGAATCCGTAACTCTGGATATCTTTACAACCTGCACACAAGAAATATTATGATACTTAATAGTCAATCTTGTTAGATTTTACTCAGACCGTGTTATATTATATTATATATTATATTACATTTATACCAAATTATAGCTTTATTCATATTCATATTGGAGGAGGCTGGCGGGGTAAAGTAAAATAAATAAATAGCTATAATCAATTAGCGCTAAGAGTTTTCATAAACGCTTTTGCGCTTATACCAGTGATGCACACAATATGACACACAATATGTTATATAAAACACATGTTGCATCCGTTCTGCGACTTTCTTTCACATTGGTACATAAAAAGTTCGAATGTCGTCAAACTTTCGATGCAACATTTCTATTCTTTCTTGAAGGGTTGTTTTGTGATGCAATCATTTGGCCACCTTCCGCAACATGTTATCCAAATGTTACTTTCGTTTAGCCAACCAAGAAGCATGCAACATGTTGCAACAAGTCCCACTAACTATGTTGCGCAATGTAGTATTTTACTTTAACTTTGCACTAAAAGGCGTTTTGTACTTTTTCTTCATCTATGTTTAGTTCCATTTAGTATTTCAAAACTTTGCATTGAACTTTGATGGCAATCGATTTAATTGAATGAACAACATTCTTTCATTCTTTTCGCCGCTCGTCCGCTCGTGTGCGCTCGCTCGCTCGACTAACTAAAAGAAAAATAAGAGACTGTTCGCTGCTTAGCTTTCTGGCAATCACTAAATAATTGCTAGATAAACCAAATTGTACTGCTTGTCTGTAAAAGAATTCTGTTTATAATTTCGATGAAGCGAGTTTGCGTGCGTTAAGTGCGAAGTTTGTCATATGCGCTCGGTCGATGATGACAATGCACCCAGAGTAAGTGTTTCACCGACTCCCTGCATGTCGGTTTCTGTCCTCTAAACGTTGTCCCCACTAGACCACCGGTGGGTCTAAAAATTTCGTCACCGACAATTTGCCGCTTGGACGTGATTAAAGGCCGAACGCTATTTCACATACCCCATTGAAAAAGTCGGGTATTAAAATATAAAACAATAGAAACAAAAGCCGCATTGTTTTCAAAAGTCCTAACTATAACAATAGGCAAAGTTTAATTTGAATTGGTGACCACTGCACGAAAACATATATCTTACTCGTTTGTGGACATGGGACACTCCCGCATCTTCTAGTTTGTCTGGAGTACCCTTGGCATCGCCTCCCATTAAATGCAGGAGCCGGATTGGTACATGTGCGTTGCCTTGTTTGCCTTCCCCCTGACCCGCATGTGAGGCTGCAACTGCTGTATGGGCCCCAAGACGACCAACCACCATTCACTATAACGAAAAGAAAAAACAATAAGGTGTAACTATCTTGATATAATATTTTGGTTTATCAGCCAATTTGAATTAAAATAGTATGAAAAACTTCTTAGCTGTGTTTTCTTAACTGTTCTTTCTGGCACTTATCTCCTGACGCAGTTATTCCCCGATCGGCAGAATAACATCTTATTCGGTGCCCATATTTGACAGTTAGGGTGGTGTTGGCAGAATGATACATCCAATAGCGGATCAAATACATTTTCGCAATTGCAAGATAAATGTCAATCAAGAGTAACAGCGTGCGAGGGTTTCCTAACAGTCCCTTGTGTCTTGACACTGAGTTACTTGACCTCATCCTCAGGCCTTCGGTGTTTTATTAGAGCATTCCATGTATTAGCAAATATATTTATTTAAATAATAAGCGTACACTTAACCTAAATAAAAAACACAATTGATCCTTTATTAAAATAAAAGTTTCTTAATCCCCGGTTTTCGATGACTCTGATAACTACAAACTATATTATACCTGGATTTTTTAAAAAGGAGTCCCAAATTGTCCAGAAGTCATATTTAGTATCGGAACGCCTTGCAGCGGCTTACGTCGCTTCGATGGTTCAATTATTTGGACAAACAAAACAGTTTTGTTTTGGCAAAAAAGTCCCTAGGAAGTACTGCAACCCTGGCCAATTACTCTTCGGACACTAGCGAAATAATTCTCACATTCACCCTTCCCCCGCCTCCCTCCCTCCGGTACAATGTTGAGGTCACGATCATAGAATGGTTTCGCAGGTTTTTCTTTTTTGATCTCGTATCTCGAATAACAACATTAAAGAAAGGGGAAGGGAAAAAAACCGGAATGTGAGCGACAGTGTATTTGTTTATCTTAAAAAACAGGGAAGACAGCGCAATGTGAGCGATATTGTATGTCTGTTTAATACCTTGAATAACATTAGGATAGAAACAGAAAGAAGGGGAAGACAGCGGAATGTGACCGATATTGTATTTCGATTTACTTGTGTTTTGGACGAAAGTGAGACGGAAATAATGATTGTTCGTTGGCAAGTTTTCTCTCTCCGCTCGCAAATACCGAAGGAACAACAAGTTCATTTAGAACCTTGCGCTCGTTGCTTTAGCGAACTTGTTTTGACAGTTAAATTACTTTGCTGTAGATACGTGACAAGCAATACATGAGACACGGTTCCCGAGAACATGGTTCACCATTGTGTCGCTGTTAATTTCAAGAAAATTACTGTTTTCTTTTCTTTTTTTTTTCGTAAAACATTATCTAAATGAAATCATTTACTACAATGGAACGCTGGCCATAAATTACAACATTCAGTCATTTTTTTTTAACTTCAAGGTTCACCATGGTGAATCGTTGGGATCTGCTATTCCGTACTTTACAAGAAGCTATAATTTATGACCAGTGTTCCATTGTGGTTTATTGATTTCATTTAAACAATGTTTTACAAGAAGATATCGCTTAAAGCGGAGAGAGTTCCGAATGGTTTCATTACTAGTAATTTCACCATTGCGCTAACTTCACCATTGCGCAATAGAGCTAATAATTAATGCAGTAGCCAGCACGATTTCCAGGCAGCAGGTACATTGGTCCATAGCATAGCGTGGTAAGAAGTATTGCTGCGTACAACTGAATTTATTGTGTTAGCGAACGAAACAAGGTGTTTCCTAGCGAAGTGTTATTCATGTGTGTGTGAGCCCGGTTTAAATAAGGTATATATAGAAGTATATAAATATAGTTAACGGCATATTACCACTGCATGGGCGTGAGTTACAGCTTCGTGTTTGTCTGTTAAGTCCTTCGCAGTTTCTTCCACCGTTTGCTGGTGATGGGTTGCTGCACTTTCTGATTCTGTACTGTGAACCTCCCCCACAGTAGCGTTTGCTGCATCTACTGTAACTGCTCCACGCGGACCATTGGCCATCAACTACATTTATGGAAATATATATGTCTGCTATGCTCTTATGTAACGAATTTTTAAAATTTAATGTGCTTACTTATAACCCGGCCCGTGCTTAATTTTTTCTCGTCATCACCTCTGTGACCAAAATTGACGGTTAATCTCTTGCTTTCGAGTGGTAAACGTAAAATTATCTCATTGTAAGTACAAAACAGTCAGTTACAACCCGCCTGACAATGAAACCTAGAAGGTACATAGTACGTCCAAAACTGTCTCCTTTGCGGTCCGCATAATGGAACGATAACGTCATATGACGTAGTTATAAGGTAATTAGTCATACGCCGCCATCTTGGATTTCTGAATTTTTTAAAACCACTTAAAAACCGTTCAAATATGCAAATTTTAAAAACATGGCTGTCAAAATCTTGTTGCCATGGAAACTTCAAGTCACATAATCAATAAATTGTCATATGAAATTATTGCCAGATTAATTTTAGGAAAAGTCACAAAGTTCGATGGCGTTTAAATACATATTAAAGAAGTTATGAATGTTGAAAGTTAGCGCGGGCACTTTCTTCCCCCCCCCCCCCCCCCCCCCCCCCCCGCTTGCAGGATAAATAAACTATATCATTAAATCAAATGAGCGCGAAGGTCATCATTGAGTTATAGGAATTAATTGTTGCGATATTGATACAAAAACAGCAGTTTAATGCAAAATATTCATTTTACCTGGACAATTCTGGACGTTGCAGGCAGTTGATTGAAAAGACGCTCCTTGGCAGTTTCTTCCTCCACTGGCTGGGGAAGGATTGTCACATTTTCGAGTTCTGTGTTTAAAACCTCCTCCACAAGTTTGGGAACAGCTTCCAAATGCGCTCCACTGAGACCACTGTCCATCAACTATAGACAAAAAACACACAATGAGATAAAACGTTTCTGTCCTGTTGTTCACTTTGCCCATTTTGTTAAATCTTTAATTAAATTATTTTGGTGCTAAAGCAACCTAGAGGTAATCCTTGCAGAATACCATGCTCAGTTTATCCTCTGAGTACTGGAACGACACACGATAACTATATAATATCAGGTCAGATAAGAACGCCTGTAAACCTACTCAAGTCATGTTAAGACTCCCTACAAGATTGCCTAGAATAACAACGATATAAAATAAGAGTTACATGTATCTTACCTGAACACACGTGTGCATTGCATTGTATCCCCTCTTGAGCAGGACCTTGGCAGGTTTTTCCTCCAATAGAGGGTGCAGGGTTGTCACATGTTCGTGTTCTGTACCTCATCCCCCCGCCACAGCTTTTGCTACATGGTCCAAACACGCTCCAGGGAGACCAGTTACCGTCAACTTAGAGAAAAAAAGTATTTGTTATTTAATGTTATTCGCAAGGAAATGGTTTTCGTTCAAGTGAGTTGGATATATTAAACATCGGAAATTAAAAACATTTTCAAAAGAACAGCTATGTTATATACAATTTTTTCATACAGCACCCCATTTGAAAATCATGTGATGAAAATAAATCTTGCTGAAGGAAAATTTAATTTTTTAACTCTGTGGTCCGTTTATTTTATTACTTCTGTGGAAAATTGACTGGAATGTGCATGGTGTTTTATCAACAACAAATCTTTATTATGGTGAATTATCTTGTACACTTGTTTTACCTGCACAGGCCTGCGCATTACAGATGTTTGATTGGTGAGATAACCCAGTGCAAGTTTTCCCACCGTCGGATGGTGCTGGATTATTGCAGGCTCTACTTCGGTACTGAGAACCTCCTCCACAGGTTTTACTACAAGGTCCAAACGCGCCCCAGGGCGACCAGTTACCGTCAACTAAGCAGAAAATGATGTTAGACAAATTGTCATTGTTGATGATCATGTTAATGTGCAGGTAGAGAGGGCAAAATGAAATAACAAAGTAAACAAAAATGGTTGTTGGGATACTCTCATATATAACTATCTGGGCATGTACCAAGCTATTAAACACGAAGTTCCGGTATAAAAGGCTTAGCTTCTCCCCCATTTCACACCCTTTAAGGCGTCTTTCAGTCACAAAATGTGGTTAACTTGCGCGTCCGTTAAATACAATTTGCTTCAAAAATCTAATTAAACCAAGATTTTACCTAAGAAAAAAAAGAAATAGAAGTTCATAAATACTTCTGATATAACTTTCATAAAGTTTTTCCAAATTGTGTAAGCAATGGTCTTAGTAATGACTCATGTTGTTTGTCAGTTGTTAATGCTTCAGTGGTTGATTGACGACTGGAGGTGAGAATGGCCAGGCCAGGCTCCTTTTATACCGGAACTTCGTGTTTAAGGGTATGGTTTTCAAGTAGTTTAGTTTAGAATAGGGGATCGTTTACAGGGAAACTGATCATTGGTACACTGTATGCATATAGAGTTTCTGGAAAATAGCGAGTCTGGGATAGAGTAGATATTTTTGGTGTTTAGCTCAACGTGGCCTTGTATAGGGTAAATAGTTCTGAGGCCCAGCGGCACACCACAACCTAAACATATACAGAGTACCCCCGGCTACGATTTACTTAAAGTTACGATACTGGGGCCGTATTCACGAAATCCTACCTAAGATATATCTTAAGATATAACTTAAGAGAAAATTTAGGAGCTTCCTAAGATATGTCCTAAGAGCTATTCACGAACGATATCTTATGACCATCCTAAGGTAAGCGTAACTTAGCAGTCTCCTAAGTTTAATGGTCGCGGGCAGTTATCGATTAGTAAAAGTAAACCAATCAGAGACAGTTTATATGGCGCGATCTTATGAAAAATAAGTTATGAAAATTTCATGAATGAATATTTTTCATTGTGTAAATTGTTGTTGTAATCACAATGACGATACAATAATCTTTATTTCATCTCGAATTTAAGATAGCTAAACCGTGATAATATCTTCGTTCATGGTCAGTAGCCAAAGCAACAAACAAATCCATCATCATTTTAATAGGGTCTACTTCGATATTTCTTGTACAAGGGCTTATTTTCACGAAAAACGGAAATATAACTCTGCAAAGAGAAATAGATGTATAACCCGTTAACACGAAGGCCTATATAAAACTAACCGTGTTGTTTGACATCACTAGAAATAGTTAATTTTTCTGCTTTAAAATGTTTATCTAATCGGTAACTATTGTGATACACAATAATCACGCTGAAAATCGACGTAAAACTCGTTAACAATCGAATTTAGCCTCCGTCAAGACATGTTTTAATAAGTTAGGAGGTCAATTTTGACCTCCTAAGTTTAGGAGAAAAATTAAGACATATCTTAAGTTAGGAGGTCTTCGTGAATACCAGTTAAGACATGTCTTAAAAATTTAGGAGGTCCTAAGTTTAGAAGAAAAAATAAGACATGTCTTAAAATAGGAGGTCTTTGTGAATACCAGTTATCTCCTAAGTTATATCTTAGGAGGCTCTTTTGACTTAGGATGCTTTCGTGAATACGGCCCCTGGGGTTTACGAGCTGCTCCCATCTGACCTCGTAGCTCGGTTGGTTCTCCTGTCGGTTATCAGATCCGGAGTTCGAGACTTCAAATGTTGCCAGGTTAAATATATATTAAATTTGATTGCTACTTTATTTCATGAGGGTAGGACTGAATTCTCATATTCACGTTATTCTCTTTTCCAAACTCTTTCGAGATTGTGATAAGGTCATTCATGCATTCCAAATATTACACGACGTCATACCCACATAGATTTTAGCAAAACTTTCGAGAAATAAACAATACCATTTAGCGGCCAATAAGTGCCAAAAATGAAAGAATTAAAACGAAATGTTTCACCTGCACAAGCTTGTGTGTTACAGCTGTTTGACTGGTGAGATGATCCAGGACACGTCTTTCCACCACTGGACGGTGCTGGGTTATTGCAGGCTCTGCTTCGGTACTGAGTGCCTCCTCCACAGCTCCTACTGCACGGTCCAAACGCGCTCCAGAGAGACCAGCTACCGTCAACTAATTAATTAATTAGAGACTTATATAGCGCACATATTACAATGTCTTATCGCGCTTTTACATACACTTATGAGAATGAGATCGGACGTCAGCTTGTGAAGGCGCCTCAGGCAGCCGCTATCGGTCCATTGTTGATCTCATCTACCCCACCCCACCCATGAACAATGTATGGCACTGAGGGTGGTCACAGCCAGAGGTTTGTTACGTCCTCAGTGGTTCTTTTACGACCCCATCGGAGACGGGACAGCCATTTCTACGTAGTCATCCGAGCCACGTGAAGGTCTAACCATTTGCAGATGTCATTGCAAAGGCAGCACCTTCGTCCTCAGTTATTTTAACTGAGTGCCTCCTCCACAGCTCCTACTGCACGGTCCAAACGCGCTCCAGAGAGACCAGCTACCGTCAACTAAGAAGAAGTTACTCGTTGGACAATTTGTCATATAATTATATTGATAATTATAATTATAGTGATAAAATTTGTTAGATCTTTTTTAGCTGGAGGCTGCATATTTCTGAATCTTAAGCAATGTAGTTTTAAAGCATTGTGACCAAAGAAACACAATATGAAAGAACAAATTTCTCTCACCTGCACAAGTTTGAGCGTTACAACCGTTTGACTGGTGAGATGGTCCAAGACAGTTTTTTCCACCGCTAGACGGCGCTGGATTATTGCACACTCTACTTCGGTACTGTGTTCCTCCTCCACAGGTCATGCTACACGGCCCGAACGCGCCCCAGGGAGACCAGTTGCCGTCAACTAAGAGGGAATATATTCGTGGGATACTTTTTGGAAGGGTTCTCACAAAGTTAATTGCTTTCATAACCCTTTAACGCCCATGGAAGAGTGCCCAAAATTAAAAATTCAAGAAAAATCATAAATTTCATTTTGTAAAACACTGAAAACCAAACGTTACCATACCAAAGCCCTGCTGAAGGGGTTTCATTTCAATTTTTACACGGTATATATAGGATTTCGCCCATGGACTCAAACGTTAGAACTATATTCGTACGTTACATGTCTCCATAACTGATTCTGGAAGTGAAAGGGTTAAATCATAAATCTATACACTCGTGAACTTTCTGTGACCCTCGCATCTAGAAAATGGTTTAAAATTTAGCTGTTGATATTTTGACTGCAGGTCACCATCCTTTGTTCATGATTTACGCTGTAAATGTTCAGTTTTCTTTAAAGTGGCGGGTTCGTTATTGCAAGGTAATTGCTTTAAATCTTAATGAACATTGTGAGAACATTACGAAAACTAGTGACAGTGTTTATGTTGTGGTTTCAACCTGCACAAGTCTTTTTTATAATATTTAGGTAACGAGGGGATATTTGATTTATTCACCGAGGGCGTAACCGGACACACACTCACGACGTGGCTAGAAATAATCGCTTATTTTCCATATGAATGTTTGCTACGTTTCTAATACTAGAAAGGAAATACAGATCCCGAAATTGCCCATTGGGATTTCAGCGTTGTTATGCTTTTTTTAACAAAGTCTTTTGTTCTTTGGATACGCTCAAGTGTGTCATGCACTGACTATATGCGAGATCGACGAAAAATAAAATAACAAAGATTCTGAGTGCGCTTTGGGATTTCCACGTGGTAAACATGTTTTCTGCATTTTTTATTTTGCTCTTCGTTTCGTTATGGACGATGTCGCGTTCGCGGGAAAGAAAATATTCGAAACAAAAATGGCTCATGGTTTATGACTCAAACGCTATCAATAGACTCGAAAATGGAGCGTATCATCCGTTTATGACACAAAATGGGGAGAACATCATAAAAAAAGACAAAAAGTACAAGAGCAAAAGAAAGGTGACACTTTGTATTCCACGTCAACATTATCTTAAAATTCGTTTCTTTATTTTTAGAACCATGTCAACTAAATAACTACCATATTGATTAAACCGTCCTTTTTCTACGACTAACGAAAGACTTTTCCTTCACTACATTATTATTTGTAATGCGATAAGTTTGACCTGACCATGTGCAGGGGAGGGGGGGGGGGGGGGGGGGGGGGGGGGGGGGGGGGGGGGGGGGGGGGGGGGGGGGGGGGGGGGGGGGATTTTTAATGTATTATTCCTCTAGGGAAATATCAGCCCGGATCTCTCCTGGCAGTTAAAGCCATCCTAGCTTTTTCGAGGAGTTTGTTCAATATAATAACCTAAAAGAACAAAGGAAAACGAGCCATGTGGAAAATAATAACTAATATAGTGCATTAATCTGATAAGATATTTATCTATAATATAATGCGTATCTCAGAAAGATATTTTCTTTTAGCGATATATGTATCACAGTAAGATATTTATATTTATCAATAATGCATCACAGTAAGATATTTCCTTAACACAGGGCCGATTCGCACTAGCGGACAAGTTTGAAATGTCATGACATTTTTGACAAAAACAAAATTGTCGCGACAAGTCAGAGACATTTTGAAGAAAACAAAAGGTATAATTATCAGTACAATAGCTCTGCACGTGCTTCTGGCATCCTTGTACATTTCTCGGCACGGTCGTCTTGAGCAAACATCAAATATGCAGGCAGGTCCACGTGGTGAAAAATGTTAAAACGATTTGCATTTGAAGTGCGCGTGTACTGATGTTTTTGTGCTCGTGCGGGGAAAATGTCGCAAGAAAACTATTATTTTTCCCGTCCATTTATCGGCACAAACTGGTTCCCTCCGCATTCTCTTGTTCCAACCCCGGTATTACCATCCTTCCACGACGTCACCTCGGCAAGTTATGAAGCAAGTGGCGTTTCGACAGATGTTAACGCCACAGCAAAGGACGAAATTTCGCGTGTTGTTTTTTAGTACAATCCAGACCAAACACAATAGCCAATCAACAACGTATTGTTATCTGGCATTACGAGGGGCATTGGAATGCGACTTGTCATGAATTGCCCTGCCTTGAGGCAGGACAACGGCCCCTTTGAAGATTTGTCCGTTTTGACAAAATTTGCACTTGTCCAACAAGTCGTTCGCACTTGTTTTTGCGATTGTTTGACAAAATGTATCGCGCGTGCAACGCTGACCAATCATAAGACAACTGCTTCTTTGTTTTCCTGAATTGTTGGACAAGTTCTAGGTCTCAAAAAACGTATTCGCACTTGTTTTCTGTAACAAGTGACACATTAATGAAGAAATCTACAAATTGTTACAAAATTTGTCCGCTAGTGCGAATCGGCCCTATAGTGCATATCTCAGTAAGATATTTACCTGCACATGCCTGTGGGTTGCACTCACGAGACAGCGTATGCAGGCCCTGACAAACTTTCCCGCCATGTTTAGGAGGTGGGTTCTTGCATAATCTATGTTTGTACTGGCTTCCTCCTCCACAGCTTTTGCTGCACTGTCGAAACTTACCCCATGACGCCCAACCACCATCCACTGATGTGATAAAACAAAGTATAATCTTCTAATCCATTATCCACATCTGAAGCTACATAAACTATATAGTCTATAAGACTCCTGTGCAAATGTTATTTTGACTCGTAGACAATTGTCTTCTGTACCCTTCTACATCTTCATGATGGACTTGGCGGTAGAGCAGATGTATCTTATAGCTTTTTTAATACAAGATTCATTTTGCCAAGTTCTTCAATTGGTCTTGTACTCGTATAGTTTTATCTTCATTTTTCTGTTTGTCCCTGAAGAAGGTTTGTTTTCAAACCGAAATATGGGCAAATTTGTTTGAATTATATATATATATATATATATATATATATATATATATATATATTGTTTTATTCTTTTGTTTACTCTTTCATCGCCTTGCCGTAAGGATCAGTTTGCCGTTTTCTGATTTTCGCAGTATAACAGTCTGGGATAATTTATGTCCAAAGTAACCTATTTCTCCGTTTACAGTATCTTGATCCGATACAAAAGTTAATAATAAAAGAGAGTCATACAGTTTATATTTGATGGACGTTTACTGACATAAAGCCGTAGCCGTTATTATGACATTACAAAACCTCTTACCTGGACAAGGGTTATGATTGCAGGGTCGATGCTGTCTAAAAGGTCCTGGGCATTTTTTATGCCCCATGGGCTGAGATGGGTTTATGCATGTGCGGACTCTTGACTGTAATCCCGTTCCACATGACTTACTGCACTTGGAGTATGACCCCCAAGGTGTCCATTGGCCTGCACCTGATGTTAAGGCAGACATTGATCCTACCCTATCACCTGAAAATATGTATAGGAAGTTGTATAAACATTACAAAACGATCAGTGGCTCTTGTTGTCTCAGGGATACTTAAGTGAACAAAACACGCGAGCGCGCTGGCTGCCCACTTGTCGTGTCTCCACGTGGTTTGCGATCTTCTCGACCACTGGTGTTTTGATCACTCGACGAACCTAGAGAGAAAAAAGGGGTTTCCCGTAGTCTATCCATAGCTACATTACAAACATTACATTTAAATATTTAATTTAAAAAGGGGGAAAAATTTACAATGCAAAGTGCGTACAGAACATGCCGATAACAAATGATATTCGCTTACCGTGACAGCTCACATCCTCATTGCATCTTTGCCTTTCCACTGAAGGTCCTTGACAAGCTGACGATGGTGCACTGTTACATTTCCTTGACCTAGTTTGGTATCCATAATAACATGATTTCGAGCATGCGCCATAAGCACTCCAGGGGCTCCATCCACCGGCAACTATAACAATATAGGAACAGAAAAAAAGGCTTCAAAGGTTCAGTATTTCATCTAGACTACTGTTTTGTAAAAAACGATCCAGCCGGATAGTAACAACTTGTCGAGAATTAAATCGAGTACAGTCTGAGGTTGTCATGTGAAGAAAGTAGCTAGTCTGTCGAGTGTGATGGTTCGGGATAGTCCTCGTTAGTGTAGTTCTGAAAAAGAGCTGTTGTTGTTGTTGACAACGACGCACTCTAAAAACGTTGGTTGACTAACTTGGAAGACGCAACGGATACAGCTAAGTAGTTAAAGACACTTAGCTATATCTTCTAAAACAACACTGTCCGTTCGAAGTCTCTAACAGTTCAAACATTCGCATGTCTTTCTCTGGTATTTACCAACTATAAAGCTGAATCAGAACTTTGGTAGGGGGCGTGACTAATCTAGATGGAAGCGTAAGGAGAGGGTTTCAGGGTTCTTGGCTACTTGTGACGGTCAAAAGCCGACTGATTGACCACTATACTTACCAGGACACCGGCCGCAGGTTTTTGGACAGTATCTATATACAGTTGGGTGAGCACATCTGGAGATATATCCCCGGCACCAGTACAATGATACGTCACGGCATCCTACTAAAACAGTTGCCAAACATGCATAATGTATCAAAATTTCTATTGAGTGAATTTACTTTGATAGCACAAGATACTGCGAGTACATAAACATACGTCTTAGACAGGAATACATCTTTTTAGCCTTTTCCTGGCTGAAATACATTAATTTTACCTTTGTAAATAGGGTGTCTAGTTATTCTTAACGGTGTCCTTCTCGCGTTGGCTTATTAATGAAAGACAACACATCGCAATATCTAACCTCATAAATCATGTTCATCTGCTTGGATTCTTTTAACTAACTTTTGCCAGTCTTATAATAATATTATTATCTTAAGACCAGATAATACAATAATGACAAAAAAAAAAAGAATTTGAGGTATGAGTTCAACGTAAACAACGTTTTTTGTGTAAGCGTCATTAAAGACATATTAATTGCATCTTTCTAGTGAATTCCAGTCTAAAATGCACTTCTGTCTTAGTTATATTGAGTTTTATTATTTACTGAATTATTCAGCTAAGGAAATACTTTGGTACCTCTATCGCTTTGTCTTCTATCCTCGTCATTAACGTTGTCTGCAACAACAACAACAAAAAACTTGTGTAATTGACGTGTACATCATGACATCCTAACTTGCGTTTATTTTCTTTTTACCTTTGTGTCATATATGGGTAAGTCGCATCACAAAAAAAACAGGCGAAACAATCTTATCTTGCAATTATTTCAGCTAAAGAGACATATTAACATATACAGTCAAACCTCTATCAAGCGGTCACCCTCGGGGAATAGCCAACTGACTGCTTAGTAGAGGGACCCCTTAAAAGAGGTAAGTTTACAGTAACTATGGGTGCGATTTCATTCCGGGGATTTCGCTTAATAGAGGTTGACCGCTTAATAAAGGGCCGCTTAATAGAGGTTTGACGGTATAATATAAGGCATGCTCTCACTGCCCAAATGAATAAATAAAATCAAAAGATACTGGTCCAGAATCTCATGATCTTGTGGCTTATTTGCTAGGTCTTTCATTTTTATAACTATTATGAGAAATGAGTCGTCTTAATATCTTCCCTTGAAACTTCAAAACCTCGAAGGATCCTACGAATTTCGAGATGGCAGTTTCATTCATCTGAGATTTTCGGATTTTCTTAATGACTTTTCGTATTTTTTTTCCCGAAAATCACGCTTTTCCTTCGATTTTTTCTAGAATTTTCTTAAAAAATTTAAGCCCTTAAGAGCCAATGTTACCAACGGTCAAACATTCGCCGGCAACTGGCGAAAAATGGATTTCGCTTATATTCTCAACTTAGGTAGGCCCTTATGTGAAACAAATCACTGCGTAGACAGTTTGGCTAAATATCGATTTTTTTCAGAGAAAATCGATAATAACTGAATACCGCCAAAATGCCACTTTAGGGACTCAAAATTTATGCCGAGTTTGGAAGCTTCGCGTGAAAAAATAAAGCACTCTAAAGGGACAATACCTGTCAAATCGTAGAGAATGACATCGAAAAGGTACATTGAAGGTGATTTTAGCGCTTTGTGTCCTTTAATTTACAAAGTGTAATTAATTTTACTTGACACACTTTTAACTCGTTTAAAAATAGGTCAAACTCATCGTTGAATTTAAACATGAGCGAAGTGAAATAATTGGTCAAAAATTTGGTATATGAAAGATGAAGGGATGTTCTTTTGGATCCCAGAAGGAATTTTTGGGGAAATGAACCAGCGCGATGCTTTCGAATTTCAAAGTTGCTTAAAATTCGTTAATTCAATTGAGCACGCAGAATCGATCTTATCAGCGTTATGTAAATATCTCGCGCTAAGGTTTAATTCTTCCCCATTTAAAGTTCAAATATTTCAAATTTAAAACATGTAATGCTTACCTTGATGCTGCTGAAACATTTTTATGAGTGTTGAAGTCTTTGTAATCTTCCTTCATGAAAAAACTCAAGCCCGCCGCGAGATTTATATACTGTGAAGCGATTTCTCGTGTACAAATCAAGTAATTTACCCGTTTTGAAGTGACGATTTTTTTCACCCGTTTTTAAATACAGGCCAGTGTCAAGTGCTTAACCCAAGTAGGTTTTACTTCTTAACAGTTTGGAATTGAAAAGCAGAAGGCGATCGATCGATTATTTAGGTAAGCGAAAAGTCGTTATCACAAAATCATCTGTTTGTTGCCTTGTGGAATGTAGCTAATTAATTCAGAAGAGCGCCAATTTGCGGTTAAAACTTGAAGTCTGAAGCTTCGAAATTTAAAACTATAAATGACAAGAAAATGCTAAGCCGATCGTTTGGCACGTTGGTCGAAGTGTTAATGTTTTTTATCATTGTAATATTGACGTTAAATAGCAGCCTGTTAACCTGACAGCTAAAAAATATAGTTGCGTGACAGAGTATATCACTTCCGGGCCGGAAGCATTTATGTTCAGTTTGCTTTTGTTTTCTTTGTACTTTAATTTCCCTATTCTTGTCTTGTTATTCTTATTTTTAAGGAAACACAAAATCATATGAAAACAAACTTCATGCCATATAAAACTGCACTATTGTTCTGCAATCTGAACACAGTGTGTAGTCTGGCTGGAATGGTGGAATTGTTGGCTCGAAGATTGACCAAGGCAAGGAGCGAAAATATTGCGAGGGCCGCGCACTTCCGGTGTTTTGCTTCCCCCCTGTAAACTTATTAATAAAAATAGTGATTACGAATAGGGATTAAAAATTAGAGTAATAACTTTATTATAGTCATAAACGATAACTACTGATTTTTTTAAATAAAAAATAGGGTTGAGCAACTTTTATATATAGGGGTATCGAATGGTGCTCGCTTGCTTTTGCTCGCAAAATTTTTGCAATTGCTCGCATTCTCGTTAAAATTTGCTGATTGCTCGAAATTTCATAAATCTTCATTTGTAGCACGGTTTCTTGGTGCAGAAATAAATGTAAAATAAAAGAAATAAATGGAAATGGATGTATCCGCCATTTCAGGGAAGCGAAAGCTACCATATATTCACCTTCTAGAGGATTTGGTAGGCAGATGTACATGTAGTCAGTGCAGAGAGAATAAGTGAGGTAAATTTCTACGGCAAGTCTAAACCGGCAATTTTCCAGCGGTACCGTGAATTCAAATTTCACCACCCCTTCGAGCAATATATATTTGGCAGGTACTTGATCTTAAACTTTTCGTGAAATAGGTACAAAAACATCTGTTTATCCAATAAGAAATTTCGAATAACCAGCGTGCATACGGTTATACGCGCACATACTGCTGTGAAATAAAAAAACGTCCAGATCTTTCCTTTTTTCTCGGCAAAAGAACAAACTTTAGTACGTGACCTGATGTAAGTAGCACCGATACTTTTTTCATTATTTTGCATGTACTTTGTATAACTATTTGCAGCCCAGAGATGGGTGATGTCGCAGCTCTTAGAAGGTCTCACACCATTGGCTTGATACACTTAGACCTAACAATAGGACAAACAACACAACAATGGGCCCTTACCCTAAAAACAATTACAGCTGTGTTTTACAAGGCCAATGAAAATAGAGGCTTCTAAGAGCTGCGACCCTACCGCCAGAGATCAGTTTCCCGCGATAACGGAGTACCCGAATAGAAAACTTCCGCTCTAATTACTGCGTGGGAATGGGTGTGAAACGTCCTGTAGTATGTTAAATACGACAAATTACGGTATTCCAGAGAAAAAAGTTGCGTTATTTTAGAACTTTATCAATATTTCTCTGTATAAGATGACTCAGATAGTTGCGCCCGAGTCTCGTCGACACTGCCTCTAGCAGGCCGGCTAGTGATAAACGTAATTTATTTAATACACAAAAAGGCAGTTTGGATACATTGAATATAGAAATGTGTATACACTGTATCTGCGTGCGACTAACCTCGCGCCGCCATATAGTAGAAGCGTTAAGCAAATGTAAATGTGAAGTGAGTGAGGGTGTTTCAGGGCGTGCATGGCTTATGCACGAGGATTCATGTTTATCACCTCTCTAGGCGATTTTCTGAAAAAAAAAAAGCATGTTTTGAACCCGTTTTACAGTCTAGAGTTAGACTGCGAGCTATCGCCCCCTTTCCCTCACATCCGATAATGCGCGAATTATAAAATTAATATGCAAATTACGAAAAAAACGAAAACGGTTTGCTTCGTCTCGCGGACTTCTCGTGCCAAAAAAGGAAGCATGAGAAAAAGACTGCTCGCAGCCTAGCCTAGAGAAGAGTACGGTTTTTTGCATCCATGACAGCCCGCAACGGTTCTAGCGCAACAATAGATAATGGGAAATAAAGAATCACCAATGATATACAGGGATATCGAATGGTCTTTGCGAGCATGCGAGCATTGTTTTTTCTTGCGAGCACGAGCAGTCATCAAATTTCTCTTGCGAGCAACGAGCACTTTAGAAAAAGCAACAAGCGAGCAGCGAGCACTCCGTAAATTTGCAATACTTTATTAGCTTGTATCATTATAATGACAAATTTCATTTCTGAGAGCCACCTCTCCCCCGGGCATCTCCCACGTTATTCAAATCAGAATTTATATGCCCCATCCTTTCAATCTCTCGACGCCCTGTGATCTATTGCTCTCTGTAAGTCTTCCTATTGAATAGTATATTTGATGGCATTTGACAGAACATTTATTTCTGCACCAAGAAACCTACAAATGACGATTTATGAAATTTCGAGCAATCGGCAAATTTTAACGAGAATGCGAGCAATTGCAAAACTTTGCGAGCACAAGCAAGCGAGCACTGGTCTAAATTTTGCGAGCAAATTGAGCAAAGGCCACATTTTGCGAGCACTTGAAAATTTTAAGGGACCATTCGATACCCCTATATATAAAAGTTGCTCAACCCTATTTTTTATTTAAAAAAATCAGTAGTTATCGTTTATGACTATAATAAAGTTATTACTCTAATATTTAATCCCTATTCGTAATCACTATTTTTATTAATAAGTTTACTGGGGGGAAGTAAAACACCGGAAGTGCGCGGCCCTCGCAATATTTTCGCTCCTTGCCTTGGTCAATCTTCGAGCCAACAATTCCACCATTCCAGCCAGACTACATACACACTGTGTTCAGATTGCAGAACAATAGTGCAGTTTTATATGGCATGAAGTTTGTTTTCATATGATTTTGTGTTTCCTTAAAAATAAGAATAACAAGACAAGAATAGGGAAATTAAAGTACAAAGAAAACAAAAGCAAACTGAACATAAATGCTTCCGGCCCGGAAGTGATATACTCTGTCACGCAACTATATTTTTTAGCTGTCAGGTTAACAGGCTGCTATTTAACGTCAATATTACAATGATAAAAAACATTAACACTTCGACCAACGTGCCAAACGATCGGCTGAGCATTTTCTTGTCATTTATAGTTTTAAATTTCGAAGCTTCAGACTTCAAGTTTTAACCGCAAATTGGCGCTCTTCTGAATTAATTAGCTACATTCCACAAGGCAACAAACAGATGATTTTGTGATAACGACTTTTCGCTTACCTAAATAATCGATCGATCGCCTTCTGCTTTTCAATTCCAAACTGTTAAGAAGTAAAACCTACTTGGGTTAAGCACTTGACACTGGCCTGTATTTAAAAACGGGTGAAAAAAATCGTCACTTCAAAACGGGTAAATTACTTGATTTGTACACGAGAAATCGCTTCACAGTATATAAATCTCGCGGCGGGCTTGAGTTTTTTCATGAAGGAAGATTACAAAGACTTCAACACTCATAAAAATGTTTCAGCAGCATCAAGGTAAGCATTACATGTTTTAAATTTGAAATATTTGAACTTTAAATGGGGAAGAATTAAACCTTAGCGCGAGATATTTACATAACGCTGATAAGATCGATTCTGCGTGCTCAGTTGAATTAACGAATTTTAAGCAACTTTGAAATTCGAAAGCATCGCGCTGGTTCATTTCCCCAAAAATTCCTTCTGGGATCCAAAAGAGCATCCCTTCATCTTTCAAATACCAAATTTTTGACCAATTATTTCGCTTCGCTCATGTTTAAATTCAGCGATGAGTTTGACCTATTTTTAAACGAGTTAAAAGTGTGTCAAGTAAAATTAATTACACTTTGTAAATTAAAGGACACAAAGCGCTAAAATCACCTTCAATGTACCTTTTCGATGTCATTCTCTAAGATTTGACAGGTATTGTCCCTTTAGAGTGCTTTATTTTTTCACGCGAAGCTTCCAAACTCGGCATAAATTTTGAGTTCCTAAAGTGGCATTTTGGCGGTATTCAGTTATTATCGATTTTCTCTGAAACAAATCGATATTTAGCCAAAGTGACTATGCAGTGATTTGTTTCACATACGGGCCTACCTAAGTTGAGAATATAAGCGAAATCCATTTTTTTTCGATTGCCAGAAATTTTTGAAATTGTTTGATTTTTGGTAACATGCGCTCTTAACATGTTCTATACCGACTTCGGATTTATAGCGAGGAGAGGATGAAGACAGTTCTCTGTCGCCCAAGGAGATTCGATATCACATTTGAAATCCCTAGGGTTTTCGAATAACCTTCTCACATCCTTCATCCTATAAAAAGGTTCCCTAAAATTTTCGGCTATCAAAAGGCATCATCGGGTGACCTAACCTTTTCGAGAATCTCCAAAAATGACCTGAGGTTTACGGGAAATGGGTAAAACATGTCTAATAAATTCGTGAAGACCAAAGTTCCCCTAGAACGACCGAATAGATAAAGATTATCTAGGGAAGCGTATAATTCAGTTATATGCATGTAGTTTTATACATGCACTTTAGACAGCCTAAAAAAACGGTGTTTTAAGGAATTTGGGGAAAAACCGTCGTTGGGTGCCTCTGTAGTTTGCTATGCACATCTTGTAGGGGGCACCCAGCATTTACAAGGAGGGTTCTATCACATCCGACATCTTCAGTCACTCAAAACAGTTCAGTTACACAGGCATTCAAAACTCATGTGAATGTCGCGTTCCGAAGGAGAAAAATATTGAAGTGAACTGTCAACAAGTTAAATTAGCACCAAGTACCCGTTTTTTTTGTTTTCTCATTGAACTAGTCTGCTCCTTTCTTTATTTTTAGTAAGGATTATGTTATCAATTATCATTAATCTCCCGAGAGAAGTGGAGTTACGGAAATCTGAAACCGTACAACCCTACCCTGGGTACGATCCTGTCTTGTCATTTGATAACTGCAAACCTCAACATATACGATTGTTAAAGGCTGGTTTTCACTAGCGCATAAGCATAAGCACAAGCCAACATACGCAGACTCAGTAACGTGTTGATCATTAGTGCCTATTGTTCTGTTTTGTTCAAACAATTGGAACTAATGATCAACATGTTACTGAGTCTGCGTATGTTGGCTTGTGCTTATGCTTATGCGCTAGTGAAAACCAGCCTTAATTAAACGTACTAGAATGTTTAGGCTTTTACAAGCATACTAACAACTTACCTAACAGATGTTCCAGCTCCTCAGTGGGATCTACAATGTAATAAGGATACAAAATAATGGATAAAGGGGTTAGTTTCTAAAGAATCTGTGGTGCTGCGTATGTGGGGAAGTAAAACATGACAATTTCAATTGGTTTTATCAACTGAATGCTGCCGTTTCGATCGCGTTTTGATTTTTTTTCTGATGTGGTCAATTTACCTTATCAACTTAGTTGATTGAACCAAATTTTCATACAAAAAAAAATAATATGGGTATCATTGCGGTTGCAATCGCGAGTTATTGAAACAATGGTTAGGTACCGTCAAATCAGACAATTTTAATATGCTGCTTTTGAATCGTCATTCAATTTAGGATAATCTACATAACAGACAAATCAATTGAAGAAACATTTATGTTAACTTAAAAACGTTTTTTGAAACTGATCTAAAAAAATTGAAACGATTTTATATATAAAAAAAAACTTTTAAGAAACTAAGTTTTCGGCAAATTCTCTGTTGCCTTCGTCAGTTAGTTTTTAGTTAATTAGACTAAATAACATTTAGTCGTGTAACAACTGGTGCGATATATTGTTGATCGTGAGGATCTTTTGAATTCGTTCCTTACGTTTTTAATTGCCATTATTAAGTTTCAGATTTCTTTATTTCCAGCTATTTTTGTGTCAATATAACACAAAAGCAATTAGAACTTTCTTCAGTTGAATCAGCAGCGATTTCTACATTTGGCCTTATCATTCAAGGGCCCCTTAAAAATCACCTGATTTGAAAGCAATATTAATGAATACTTACCTTTTTCATTGCCTTCCGTTGGGAAGGAAGAAGAAAAGCTAACAGCAAAAATCAAGATGAAGATCACTTGTCCCTTCATTGCCGTGGCTACCTGCTTCACCTTACAATTGGAAAATGTAAACTACTGCAATTAAAGCCATTTATAAAAGCTTTTAAAACCAAATAACAGGGTTCTATTCAACGCGGTTTTAAAATACTTGAGCAGTATCACCGTGTTAATATCGTTTATAATATTTTTCATTGATGCTCGTCTTTTCAATTATTTCATTAGATGATAACCATATTTCTGTAAGAAGATTGCAAAATAACAGGTTGTCTTTTTAAGGTTATGCGGTTAATCTAATCGGCTACTTTAGTCTCATTTCACAACACCTTCAAAAAGCATGCAGGAGGGGTGATCTAGAAATAAAATAGGTTTGTTATATGTATGCCCATGCGATTATCGATACTCAAGTTCTCCTTACATGTTCACCCCGTGTGGTTTTAATAGCCACACAACAACAGAAATATTGTATTCGCAATATTTCTTAAAGGAAAAAAAAGTGCTACGTAATCTAAAATATAAAAATAGTAATCGCTTTTTATTTCATAGCTAGAAAAAGTTCTGACCTTTCTTGATGCTTCTCATAACATCTAAGTCATGATTGTAGGTATTGTTGCAGTACATTGCTAAGTCAATTTCGTTTTCATGCGGAAAGTAATACTGATACTATGACATGCCTCTTAAGGCTTAAAAACATTTTCAATATTAAGGTGCACTTACTCGTAAGGTAACTGATAATGCCGAGCAAAAGGTTTTGTTAGTTAGATGCTTTCGGGTCACTGACTTTCTTGTGGCAATGTATGTGGCTTTTTTTATCTTTTCACGGGTCTTACCTATTTAACTACCTCTACATTCAACGAGTATTTTTCTTTAAAAAAAAAAAGGGTAAGGAGAGCTACTCCTTCCTCTTTCTCATAGATAGGCGTACTGGGCGGCAATAGGTTTTAATAAATTCGCTTCGACTCAACATTTTCTCGGTATGTTGAGGTACACTGTCCCACCGAAATAACGGACCTTCGCTCACCTTATTTCCATGTTATATCGCCAAATGCCACCTAATACACAACTGAATTGGATAAAACGTTTCTATAGAGCAAAACTGAAGCAGTAGTTTGGAGATAAAGTGCAGGATTACAAGGATGGAAGTGGATTACAGTTCATCAAATTTGATTTCGTGACAGGCGGTCAAGAAATCAAACTTGTCATTCTGGTGAAATTTTGACCATTTTAGCTGTTATTTTGTTTCTTTAGGCCCCGTTTACACGGGTCCGGACAAATTTTTGCACGGACGAATTTCGTTCCTAGACCACGTGTTTACATGGATCCGTGCAAATTCTGTTACA
Organism: Dendrophyllia cribrosa; assembly: GCA_024195265.1. Taxonomy (NCBI): domain Eukaryota; kingdom Metazoa; phylum Cnidaria; class Anthozoa; order Scleractinia; family Dendrophylliidae; genus Dendrophyllia; species Dendrophyllia cribrosa. The sequence goes on along the minus strand of JAJLRJ010000004.1, from coordinate 29,326,177 downwards.
GATTGCACTGGTGTTTACACGGAAACTTGCACACTTAGCCGTTCAAAATTCGTCCAGTTCCGCCGGTACCGTGTAAACGCAAGGTGGAACCGTGCAAGTTTTTGTCCGTGCAAAAATGTGTCGGACCCGTGTAAACGGGGCCTTAGTTAACATTTCTTTGCTTTCATATCTTTGGGTTATTTTTCTTCATATTTCACGATAATAAAGCAAGCTCAAAGCAAGCTCCTGGCATTAATCATGAAAACACTATTTTATAGGATATTTGAGGAATATTACAAAGGAGCAAATACTGAGAGTTTTCTCATATTGTTTAAGTTGGTTAAATGAGTCGAAGTTTTCAACGCGAAACAAAACGTCGATCTGCGTGTGCGAGGTAAAGTGTAAGGCTATAAACAGCTGCATTTAAATTGTTTAAAACTAGGAGATGATCTGTTTTCTTTTTTAAAGACAAAAAAAGTAGAAATTAAAATGATATTAATGGCAATGCTCTGAAATGCACGGTTAATTCTTTGCTCGGTTTAGCGAGTGTCTTCAAAAAAGAAAGAAAAACAAGTGTGGTACACCAATTAATGATGCTTGAAACTGTACAGAGTTTTAAAACTTAATCGAATGAGTTCTCATATACTTGCGAGACAAAAAGGCTAAATATCAGAAAGCCAATCTCATTGTTCTCATTGTGAGCAATATTGTTCCTTGACGATTTCGATCATTCTAGTTTGCATTACCATACAAGACTCTTCCCTATATAATATCTAGCATTCTACATCTATGTGTACTGACCCCTCCCCTCTATCAAAAAAAAAAATTCAATTCATGGGAGCTAATTTTAAATTCATGTATTTCGACAGTGTTTTATTTGAATCTCAAGCGTTATGTTAATAAAACAATCCGTAAAAAGAAAAAAAAATGAAATTTTGGACATCAGTTTTACAACATTTAAAGCTACTAAATATATTGAATTAATATATAGATAGTCTAAAGATGAGGATACCTGTATGTATTCTTTTCGTGTCGGTTATTAAAGACATAAAAAACGTGCCGAGTGCTTATAAACTCAACAATGAACGAGGAACAAGTTTTTTATTTCTTTTATAGTGTTGTATAAAACATTTTAGGATTCGAAAGTTGGAAGTTTAATAATTCGCTGCTACAACGGTTAGAAAAGAATCAAGTCAAAATGTCTTAGCTATATGGTAAATGCATTTCACTTATTTTTATCCACGAATAAACTATTGTAAGTAAACATCATGGCAACACGTTTTCCCGCCTTGACTGGCTGCCTCAGTCTGTTTCTCCTCAATTAATGCACATAATATTGGCAAAGAATAACGTCATTAACAGATCTGGAGGTTCTGTGGTCATTTTATTGCATTGCCTCTGTGTTTACTACCTCCGGCCACAGAAGTGTAAACGATAGATACAAATTACGTAAAGCAAGAGTGCTGAAATTTAAATTGCATGCTTTTGTGAATAAAAAGCGATACTTGCCATAAACAAAATGTCCAGCTTCCATCGGGTTTGCAGGAATAGTACCCACTTAAAATCATTTCTCAGCATTATCTACCCAATTTCATTCCTATTTTTCTTAAGCACAAAGACATACAATAGAGATATTGAAAAGAGATCGCTGAATGTTCGTCTCCCAGCGATAATGTTTATTCATTGATCTTATGTCATTTAAAACAATTGTAAAACGTTTAAGTGCTAACAGCGATGTGTAACATTGTATGAATAAATTGAAGGGTATAAAAACTCAGGCTACATACTCGTTAGTTGCAACAAAACTTCGAGGCTTCAGAAGGAAGGTTCTTTCGGTTTTAAGCAACATGTTGTCTCATTATTTGCTGTTGGTTTTGCTAGCTGTTGGAGCAGCTAATGCGTTTTGGCCATTTTCGGAGAACTCAGATGAAGAAAATGGTAAGAATATCAGTGTATGACTATGTTTCCTTTGCTATAAACATTGCTTATTCACCTGGCTAAAATTCTAAGTTAAGTGCGACATTGTGATCTCGGTCAATGCTTTTTGACGCATTAACTATTTATAAACAACCGATGACCAGAAAGTCAAACAGGTTATACCCTGGATTTCTCTACAACCTCTCTACAATCAGCTAAGGGTCCTTTTAATTTATAATTGTTTTTATGTTACCTACATGTAGAAATAAATTGAACGTTTTTAAAAATATTTTCTATTTTTCGTATTACATTTTTCTTCTATTTAGATGATTCCACTGACCATGAACTGACGATGCTGAAGGAAATGGATGATGACGGTATCTTAGTTTTCTACTGTATCTATAGAATAGGAGAGTAGTGATAGGGTGCCACAACAAAGCCAGGAATTATCATTTAAATGCAATCACCCTGGATTATGATGAAACAAATGAATTTTGTACGAAGTGATTTAGGTTCATCCTATTTTTTTTTCAAACATTGTTTTACCGTATCCAAGGGTTGGTTTCTTGGTGTCCGGTCGTTTCGCTACAAAGTCGTTTCGCTACAAGTCGTTTCGCTGCAACTCAGAGTTGTTTCGCAGTGGATTAAAGAAGGAAAAAAAATTGATATACTCACTAAAGAATTAGTTTAGCCCATTTTCTGTCGTGTTCATTCAAGATTAGTAATTTAGCGAAACGATTTGAGGCAACTTTACATTTGTAGCAAATCGATTTGCAGCGAAACGACTTGTAGCGAAACGACTTTGTAGCGAAACGACCGTAGAACGGTTTCCTTTCAGAGAATTACGATTCCTTCACTTTGTAACCAGCATATGGCATTGTTTTTACTAAGTAATGTGCTAGTCACTTTTTAACAACCTAGGCTTACCTTTCTTCATTCAAAGGTATAAATATGCAAATTTCCAAAAACATGGCTGTCAAAATCCTGTTGCCATGGAAACGTCAATTTGAACGAAGTTACCTCTTTTCAGTTAACAATATAATCACATTGCTTTCAGTGGAAATTGACAAATATGCTTACTTAACATGTACATGTAAATGGCAGGATAGGATTTCAGTCGAGTTATTTTGAGGTTAATTATTTATTATAATTTATTTTCAGATGATTCCTCGGATACTTCTGATTATTTCAATCGTAAGTTTTTGATCCTAAAAGTTCATAACAGATTTATTAAAATAAAATTAGGACATTTTGATTATAATTTCATGTCACATAATTTAATTACAGACGATGATTCCTCCATCGGCTTAAGGGGAAGAGTTTTTGCAAAGAATTGAAAAATAATAATTCTGTGTGTATTTACTGTGGAATTGTAATTTTTCTAGATAAAACGATCTAACTGGATGTGTTCCACGTATGGCGGTACTTTTGCATGTTGCAACATCAGGGCACATTTCATTCACCTTGACGTGACGTGGCCGAAACATGATTATCAGATTTTCCTTTTTTAGAGTAATGACAAATGTTACTTTATTCTCCCCAGGGTGCTTGGATTTTTACAAATGCGAGCTATGTTACAGGATAAAGGATGAAGGAAAATGCGCAAACCATACGAACGAATGCCGAAAAACCTGCACAGGGTGTGAAGGTGAGAGAGCTACTTGTGTATTGTTCTTGAACCATGTTCGCATGTCTTGTTCTTGAAATTTTCGTTACTCTAAGGAGCGTGAATCAAGAACCTTAGCTCTAAAAATAGGAACTGTCCTATGTTTCTATTCAAGTAAAATAATTATAGAAGCAAGCCGATTAGCTTAGGAATTTTTTTGGTTTCCAAACATAATTTTCCTTTATTGTTTAACAGGACCAGACAGCGACCGTTATGGGACGGAAAAATGCCAATACTACAAAAGCAAAGGATATTGTCAGTATCTCTCCTTCAAGTCATTTAAATGCCAAAAGACTTGCGGAAGTTGTGCAGGTGACAGAACTCAAGTCTAAACATGGTTAAGTTTACTTAATGCTGTCTAAACGAAAAAAATTCAAACTATGCAGTGGTATCCACAGACTATAGTATTTTGAATTATGTACCACATTATTAGCGAAGGTTGACTCTTGTAGTTAAAGGACTTAATATAAAAAATTAATGAAGATTTTTGTTGGTTCAAACAGTTTTATATCGCTTCAGGTAATACATTAGTCGTGGAGTTAAGCGTTAATTCAGTGTTTGGGTTGCGGCTGTGTTAGAGGAAAGGCTACAGAGTTATAAAGGGATATCTTCTTGAAATTATTTAGTTGATGGAAATTGGGGCATATGGAGTTCTTGGAATGACTGCAGCAAGAGTTGTGGTGGTGGCAGACAAACACGAAACAGGACATGTGATGACCCTCAACCTGCATACGGTGGGAAATCTTGCGGAAAAGAATTAGACGAGACACGTGATTGCAACACTCAGGAATGTCCAGGTTAGGTTTTCACGTACAGTCTTCCTATTTGAATTTCATCGTAACAAAGAACAAAATTTTGTTTTTAAAGTGAATTGAGAGTCTTGCTCCTCGAATGATGAGCATACACTCAACAATATATTATTGATGTATCATTTCTTTTCATTAACAAGTAACACATTCACGATCATAATCAGTCGTGATCCTATACAGATACCGGTTGCTTACTGCCACGTCAATGAACATTAGAGATATTTCAGTGTAGCGGAGTCTATCAGAGCAGAGTTCTTCCATGCGGTAGAGGGTTTTTTGTTTTTACCTCAGAGTACAGAGAAGAAGACAAAATGACCGTTATATCATATAATGGTAAAAATCATTTTGGGGTAATTCAAAGGCTTTTTGCAGTATTATATATGTCAGTTACCACGCAGCTCTTGGGTATCACGCAGCTCTATTGTTTCAGGGATAGGGTCCATTGTTGTGTTGTTTGTTCTATTATTTTCTCAGTAAATCAGGGAAGATCTTGTAAGAGCTGCGTCCTGCCCCATATGGGTGGTTTTTTGCTGGGGGTCACAGAAAAATGTCCATCGTTTGGGAATAAAACTAATTTTCTGACCACCAACATTGCTGCCATGCAAACAACTTACATTGTAGTATATAGTGCGTTAACATGTTTGCGTGTTAACGTTTAAGTAATGCTGCAAATAAGAACTACCGTAAACTTCATTGTTCTGCGGCATTGGCTCTTTCCCACATAGAATATCTTTGGTTTCAAAAATAGAGGAGGGGCTGATGGTTCATAATTATATTTCAGTATAAAAATAACGAAAATTCATTTGCATCATATAAATTTTAGGAAATGTTCGTGCTTAACCAATCAGAAAAGCAGAAGACAATAACCCATAATTTTTCCTCTTTGATGAAGTTCCCCAAATACAATATCTTTTAAAAATCGCATGTTGTACGATTGGGTCTCAAATTACTTGAAACCTTAAAAAAATTTAGACAAAATGCAACTTAAACCTTAACTTTTTAGCGGTTTTTGAGTCTAGGCCAACGAGATCACAAGTTGTAACAATGAAAAATGTTGACATTACATCGTGGATTACCGTTCAGCACTTCCCCTCTTATACGAATCATTACTTAACTAAGATTGTTTCAACAAAATATTTATTGGCAATTAACCGATATCACTAATTGTTCTAAATGAGGAAAATACACGCTGACATCTTTTACATGCACTTATTGGACCATTTCGTTTTAGTTGATGGCAATTGGGGAGAATGGAGTCCATGGAGTAAATGCAGTAAGACTTGTAAGGAAGGAAAACAGTCAAGAACTCGGGAATGTAATTCACCAGCTTCTCAATATGGCGGAAAAACATGTGCAGGCCAAGCAAAGGAGATTCGCGTATGCAACCAGAATGTTTCATGTCCAGGTTAGTACTGAACACCAACTCCGACATATTTGAATACATGTACACTTTACCTACTTTCCTCTCCTTTCCTTTCCTTTCCTTTCTTTCCCATTCCTTTCCTTTCCTTTCCATTCCTTACCCTTCCTTTCCTTTTAGGATAAATGTAAATATAGGAATTTCCTGACAACAAAAAAATATCTTCCCAAATTGAACAAAATATAGTCAATTATTTATTTTCATTTATATATTTTCCTTGCTGCTATCGAATATCGAATACTTCTTGACAGGTCGCTTAACATTCGGTATGGCAGTTGAAGAAAGAGAAGGGAAGCACTGCGAATTAAAAATAATAAACCAAAGAAATAGGCCCAAGAATACTTTGGCTTTGCCTAATGTTTTAATAACTTCTCTTGGTTTTAGTGGATGGTAACTGGGGAGAGTGGAGTGAATGGAGCACATGTAGCAAGACATGTAAACAAGGAAAACAGTCGAGAAAACGTGAATGCAACTCACCAGCTCCGCAGTATGGCGGAAAGAAATGCGAAGGGGACTCGAACGAAAACCAAGTTTGCAACGAAAATATTCCTTGTCCAGGTGAGAGGAGATTATTGTTTAATTGGTAAGGATTAGTAGATTATTTAGCTAATTAATTAATTATTACGGTGTATTAGATTTATTGTAAGAGGGCCATTATGAAAACTACTGGGTGACCAGTAATTAATGTATTCCACCCTCGATAAATAAATAAAGTTAGAATTGACCAGACACTGAAATATTTCAAGAAAATAATAGAAAAAAAACAGCCACTTTTTAAATTGTTTTATTTAACTCGGAAGAGTGGGATGAGTGGAGCACATGCAGTAAGACGTACAAACAAGGAAAGCAGTCATAAAGTCGTAAATGTAATTCACCCGCTCCACAGTATGGTGGAGAGAAATGCGATGGTTATTTCAGCCAAGTCCAACATTGTAACAAGGACGTCCCGGTCCGGGTGTGCTTAACACTGCTCCTACAGTTTATTAAACTTGTCACTGGCCATATTGTTTTGATTCTTAGCATTTCCAACGCTTTGCAAAACATTAAAAGAAATAAGAATATCGCGAAGAGAACAAGTTATTAGCTATCGTTTGAATAGCATGCAAGCTGTCGAATTTTGTTAACAGATTTAAAAATGCATGAATTAATGTTAGAATCATATATATTAAAAAAGTTTGTCCCTGGCAGGAATATTGTTAAACATATAATAAACTTGTACCTGTAAATAGTTCCACTCCGTCAAATTAAATTGACACTATTTACGCACGTAAATAAGGTAAGTTGAGTGATTACTGGGATTGTTTTAAGAAATGTTCTCCTTTTGATTGTATCGAAGGGCCCTTATGTTACAGGAAATATCTACCCATTTAATTTCGCATATATCGAAGTGAGTAACAGGCAGTGGAATGTTTGCTTTAATAGAACAGTGAAATAATAGTGTGATATTTTACAGTTGATGGAAACTGGGGAGAATGGAGTGAATGGAGCACATGTACTAAGACGTGTAAACAGGGGAAACAGTCAAGAAAACGTGAATGCAATGCACCCGCTCCACAGTATGGCGGAAATAAATGTGATGGACAGCCCATTGAAACCAAAGATTGCAACGAGAACGTTCCATGCCCAGGTAAGATTATACTCCAATCAAGATTCACCCGATTTCAGTTATGATACATGAATGCTTATAATTTTGTCATTTTTCAATGTAATTAAATGTCGGTACTTCCCTAATAGCCACCATATACATCACCAAAATAATCTGTATTTAAGTTACCTAATTGTATTAAAAGACTTGTTGATATTGGTATTAGTTGATGGAAACTGGGGAGAGTGGAGCAAATGGAGCACTTGCAGTAAAACATGTAAGCAGGGAAAACAATCAAGAAAGCGTGAATGCAATTCACCAGCTCCACAGTATGGTGGAAGGAAATGTGATGGAGAGCCTAATGAATCTCAAGATTGCAACGAAAACATACCATGTCCAGGTAAGCTAAAATTTTAACTGATGATTTTGTGACGATTTCTTGCCCAGCCAACGTACGAACTTAACTGAAAAAGCTTGTTATTAACGAATTAAACAAGGAACTTGTTTTGGCTCGATTTGCCCTGTACGTAACACTAGTTCAACGCATGAAGGATGATTTATTGCGTTCACTTTTATCTGTTGTTAAAATGTCCTCTGTAACTGTATTAAAATACTACATACTTTTGAAGAATACCTGTTACTCGATTGCGCTTCTTAAGAATAGATAATTTGTTGTTCTAAATGGACGAAATTAACGACATTTGCAACCTCGTATACAAGTGAAAGTGCTGTGTGTAAAGCCTAAGTACATGTGCACTGAACAAGTTTTGAAATTACTATGTTTAGTGGATGGAAACTGGGGAGAGTGGAACGAATGGAACACATGCAGTAAAACTTGTAAACAAGGAAAACAGTCAAGAACACGTGAATGCAACTCACCGGCTCCACAGTATGGTGGAAAGAAATGCGATGGTTATTCCAGTCAAATGCAGGATTGCAACCAAGACGTGCCGTGTCCAGGTGATCTAAGCGTACCTATATATTGATTGATTGATTGATTTGGAAAATTTGTTTGATATTACATTTAATTTTGCTGTGGAGACGTTATGTAAATATAACTTTTCACAAGCCAATGACTCATTCCTGTGTCCTATTGCCTTTTAAACTAGATCTAAATAAGGTGTTTTTTGGAAACGAAACCATTGGGAAGTATATAGACGTAAGAATCATATTCCCTTGATGGAAACAATTGTTACAACTGTATCTAGCGTAGAATATGTAAACTAATAAAATATATACTTCATTTTCCACGTAGTGGATGGGAACTGGGGAGAGTGGAGTGAATGGAGCACATGTACTAAAACGTGTAAGGAGGGAAAACAATCAAGAAGCCGTAAATGCAATTCACCGGCTCCACAATATGGAGGGAGGAAATGCGAGGGAGACTCAGATGAACATCAAGTATGCAATGAAAATGTTCCTTGTCCAGGTATTTGAGCTTTTTTTGCGTGTCTCGCTAGATAATTTTCCTCTACCTTAATGCCGTGCGATCAAATTTAAGGATAAATACCAAATTGCCACTCGTCACTCATGAATTAGTTAGTGAGGCGAAGAAGAATTTTAAAAAAGAAAATAGTGACTAAGTGGTAAAGAAGTAGGCTTCGTGATCATGCGTAAGTACCAACATGATCCTTAGTTTATGCATCAAGCTGGATCAGAGTGAAACACAAGAATTTGCAAGTTTTCAAAGCTCGTGATCCCATTGCTTTGTTTAATGAAATATTCACTGTTTTATGGAGGTACTTGACTTTCCCTGCAATCCAAAAACTTTTAACTAGAAGGACACTTACCTTTTTGCTATAGTGAATGGAAACTGGGGAGAGTGGAGCGAATGGAGCACATGTAGTAAGACGTGTAAACAAGGTAAACAGTCAAGAAAACGTGAATGCAACTCACCAGCTCCGCAGTATGGAGGAAATCAATGTGATGGATACTCCAGCCAAGATCGAGTTTGCAACGAAAATGTACCGTGTCCAGGTAACTAATATTAAGACATTTCTTTTTGCTACCTTCGTGTTGCGTCAAGTGGCGCACATACACTGTAAATCCCTGGCAACATTTTAATTTACTAAGAAGAGTAAATAAGTTCCTGTAAATTGTTAACAAATGCTGAGACTAAACTTGAAATGTACAAGAATTCTATCAAAGAAGTATACGTACGACGTAATTCTCTTATTCTATGTTACACACATTATATTTAAGCAAATTTGTCTCCCTTCGCTGCTTCATAGAGGTATTTGTATTTACCTATTTCCTTGCCAATTCTCAGTTCTTAATAACCTAATAACGAATGGAAAATCATGCATTATTTTTCATATAGTTGATGGAAACTGGGGAGATTGGGGTGAATGGAGCACTTGCAGTAAGACGTGTAAACAAGGTAAACAATCAAGAAAGCGTGAATGCAACTCACCAGCTCCGCAGTATGGTGGAAAGAAATGCGAGGGAGACTCAACCGAAGAACAAGTTTGCAATGAAAACGTTCCCTGTCCAGGTAAGTTAAGCTTTTTATCGTTCGTTGATTTGCTTTACCTCATGAAATATGTTAAAACGATGCTCTTACCCTATTTTACACAAACAGGATGTAGTCATATTTTTCTCCTATCATTGTTCCATGAAGATATTTGTATAAAGGTATCTCTTCATCAATTCTCTAGACTAAACGTTCATAAACTTACAATGAATGTAAAACCATGAGTTGGTTTCATCATTTTTTATTTAGTTGATGGAAACTGGGGAGAGTGGAGCAAATGGAGCACTTGCAGTAAAACATGTAAGCAGGGAAAACAATCAAGAACGCGTGAATGCAATTCACCAGCTCCACAGTATGGTGGAAAGAAATGCGAAGGAAACTCAACCGAAGATCAAGTTTGCAATGATAAAGTTCCCTGCCCAAGTAAGTAAAGCTTTTTATATGTTCGTTCATGTAAATAAATGCCACGGGATTTTCCATTTTAACTGCTTTACCCCCGGGGTAAAGTTTTGTACGGGGATGCTCCGCCCCGAGGTCCAGACCCTTACCCTTTCATATACCGTTTTTGACAGAAAAGGTACCCCTTTCATATACCTTTCATTGAAAATGGTACCCCTTTCATATTAGCCTTTACGTAAGTCTGTTTGATATATTTTGAAAGGCGCTTTTTATAATACTTAGATGGCGGTTTTCCCTACCTTTTTTTATACTTCAACTCGTGTTTTCGCTGCCCTTTCCTATTCTTCGTGAAATCCCTACCATTTCATATACTTCAACTCGTGAAATCCCTACCCTTTCATATACCTTCAGCCTAAAAAAGGCACCCCTTTCGGGCGGAGCATCCCCGTATAGCCCATTATAGGGAGTACCCCCCCCCCCCCCCCCAACCGGGGCTTTACCCAATGGATATGTTAAAGCGATGCTCTTAACCTATGCGACACAAACTGGATGTGTGCATATGTTTCTCCCACCATTGCTCCATAAAGATATTGGCATTTGGGTCGTCCCTTCACCGATTCTCTAGAACAAAACTTTCCTAGACTTGCAATGATTGGAAAATCATGAGTTGGTTTCATCATTTTTCATATAGTTGATGGAAACTGGGCAGAGTGGAGCAAATGGAGCACTTGCAGTAAAACTTGTAAGCAGGGTAAGCAATCAAGAAAACGTGAATGTAACTCACCAGCTCCACAGTATGGTGGAAAGTACTGCAAGGGAGACTCAACCGAAGATCAAGTTTGCAATGAAAAAATTCCATGTCCAGGTAACTAAAATTAAAACATTTCTTTTTTCCTGCCTTAGTGTTGTGTCAAGTGACAGACGTAACTCCCAATATATTTCTTAACTAAGACGAATACATGGATACCTGTAATATGTTAACAAAAACTTGGGGTTAACTTGAAAATAACATGAATCCTATCAATGAAGTAGAAGTAACACGTTTTTCTCTTACACTATGTTACACAAATCTTATTTAACCCATTGACACCTGAACCGCCCGTAATCGCCCGTACAAGACTCCACTGCTTTAAAAAATTGTAACTTTCTCAATCGTGCGAACATTGCCTTAACTAGCAGTTGTGAGCATTGACTAGAAAGTCTTTCAAATTGAGATACCCAATAAACACAAAAAAGTCAGCGATTTTTGCAGAATATCAGCGTTTGAATTTGGACAATAACAAAAATTACCGTTTTTAACGTCATAGAAAAACAACAAAAATCACGTTTTTGCCTTTAGTTTTTTTTATTCAAATCATCATGGTAAACCCAAAAATCAACATTCACAGCAAAATTCAGTCCTAGTCCTAGCTTAGCAGTGAATTTTTTTGCTCTTATTCGTTGCTCGGGCCGAGCTCTAGCCTCTCGTTCTAATGCATACTGACCTTGCCTCAATTTTCAATATCATCACCGCACTGCATGCTGGGAAATGGCCAAGAATTTTGACAGCGTTCGTTTCTTTCCGCACACATTTCATATTTATACTAAGTCCACAGCCACTCCGACCCACCGCCGAAATTTCGCGCTTGTTGTGTTCTCCTGTGGTCGCAACTTCCAAAATATGCCGCGGTAGGTCGAGAAATTCATCCAGAGTCGAGTCCCAAAGCTGCTTCGTTTCCAGGCGGCCATTTTTTCCAGTTCAACGAGCAACGAGCCAAATTCGCAAACGAAGTACAACAACTAACTCGCTTCATTGAGAAGTGGACTCTGAACTACCTCCAAGCTTAATGATGCTCACCAGGCAGCTACTAAAGATGAAAAATGGCTGTGAACTTACCAAAAATCGTAGACAATTCATATTGGACCCTTTATTGCAAATCAAGCAAGCAAAATGAGATCGTCACAATGACGTTTCCAGTAAACTCGAGCCTTCAGTGTTTTAGAACAGCAGCACTTTCAATGGTAACTCCAAATATGCAGTCACGAAATCCTATGGGGCGTGTGTATGCAGAAAATCACTCAAAAACGTAAAAATCCTCAGGTGTCAATGGGTTAAGCAAATTTGTCTCCCTTCGTTGCTCCGTGCAGTTATTCTTATTAACGTATTCCCCCCCCCCCCCCCTGATTATCAGTTCGTAACAAGCTTATAATGAATGGAAATCCGTGCATTATTTTTCAAATAGTTGATGGAAACTGGGGAGATTGGAGTGAATGGAGCACTTGCAGTAAGACGTGCAAACAAGGTAAACAATCAAGAAAGCGTGAATGCAACTTACCAGCTCCACAGTATGGTGGTAAAAAATGCGAGGGAAACTCAACCGATGTTCAAGTTTGCAATGAAAACGTTCCCTGTCCAGGTAAGTTAACTCAACCGATGTTCAAATTTGCAATGAAAACATTCCCTGTCCAGGTAAGTTAAGCTTCAGTTCGTTTATAAAAACATAAATGCTAAGATATTTTTCATTTTCACTGCTTTACCCCAATAAATATGTTGCAATGTTGTAACACAAACTGGATGTATACATATTTTTCTGCCATCATTGCTCCATGAAGATATTTGCATTGGGGAAAACTTCCCTAAACTTACAATGAATGGAAAACCAAAACTTGGTTTTATCATTTTCCATTTAGTTGATGGAAAATGGGGAGAGTGTTTGTACTGATTTATCCCAAACAATCTAAATTAACTATATTTATTGTTTACAGTGAATGGAAACTGGGGAGAGTGGAGTGAATGGAGCAGTTGCACTAAGACATGCAAACGGGGAAAACAATCACGAAAACGACAATGTAATGCCCCTGCCCCACAGTATGGTGGGGAGCAATGCGAAGGAGATTCAAGCGAAGAACAAGACTGCAATGAAAATGTCCATTGCCCAGGTACGTTGAGGATGCCCACTGGCTTAACCATTTTTTTATTCTGTTATTCCATAGAGTTATGGTGACAAGAGATAAAGCTAAGATTAGATGAAAAATGCCACGAAACATGAGCTAAAATGTGTTTAAAGCTGTTTGGGGAGGCCTTACGAGCCACCTATAGGCATACAAAAGGCTGGGTTATAGGGAATGTTTGAGCGAGGGAGCGAGCTAGCGAGTGCATTGGTGACAGCTGTTTTTGGATCTATCTAAATCGTTTGCAAGTGCTAAAGCGTTATATCGTGAACGACAATATGGAAGTAAGACTTAGGAATTAGGGTACATTATTTTGCCTTTTTGCTACAAAATAAGAAGAAATATAGATTTAGAGTTGGGATTTCAAGCTCCAACAGGCGCACACTCTTTGAAAATGCTAGAGAGTTCCCAAGATTCATCCAAAAATCGCTTAAAATAGCCTATAGCCTATGATGTCTTCAAAATATATTTTCAGTGGATGGCAACTGGGGTGAGTGGGGTGAGTGGGGTCAATGCAGCAAGACATGCGGAGGAGGGGAACATGCGAGGACCCGAAAGTGCGATAGCCCTACTCCTGCCTACGGAGGTAAACAATGCGAAGGACCATTCAGACAAAGGCGCCTTTGTAACAAGGAAGAGTGCCCAGGTAATGTTATCTGGATGAGATCACATGGTGAATTTTTAAGTGGTTCCCTTGCACTGCAGAACGGATCGGTTGTATTAAAGATTTACACTGGTGTGCGATTGCATTGCAAAAACGAATGAACAAAAATCTTTTAAAATATTTTCCGCTGCTTGTTTGTTTGTATGACGGTTTTGTAGAAAAGAAGATCATTAGTGATATTTACTGTTGGTGACAAATTAACCATTCGCTTGAAAGTTGTAAACTTTCCCTGGCGTGAAACTGTGAACAGTACAGAAAAGAAAACAGATAAACTGCCAGAAGATCACGAGAAAAGAAAAGAGTATGGATGACACAACAGGTTGCCTAAAATGTTTAGAAATGACGCGTACTATTTGAATTTCCAAAAGGTTATAAACATATATCTGTTCGTGTAAATACATGAACAACGATAAAACTATAATTTTACAGAAGAGAAGTTTATATTAGGCTTATAAAAGTATATAAAGTACCTCGTTAAAAGTAAAGAGTACGGGGAAAGTGATATGATTTTCTACTTGATTTGTTTAAAACCACAATTAATCGTACTCTCTCCGTTGTTTTTATTAGTTGTGTCCTGTGTCTTGTGTAATTTGTTTGTGTGTCTTCCGAACCTAATATTGTAATTAATAATTTATTTTAGTTCATGTAATTTGGCTTCCTAGCCTTCTTAACTCCCTAATTACTAAAGAAAGCCAGTACCCTTTTTGCAATTTAATTTAATTTCATGTAAATTTCTTGTTTTTGATTGTTTGGGTAGAAAATAAAGTTGTTATTGTTGTTGTTGTAGTTGATGGTAATTGGGGAGAATGGAGTGCATGGAGTGCATGTAGTAAGACATGCAAACAAGGCCAGCAATCTAGGACCCGTGAATGCAACTCACCAGCTCCACAGTATGGTGGAGAATTATGTGAAGGACACTCCAACGAAACACTCGCTTGTAACGAGAATGTTCCCTGTCCAGGTTAGAAAAGTGGATCGTACATTTATATAACAACTCAGTGAGTTGTGGTAAATTGAGATGCTTACAGGATATTTTCATGCCACGGTATAACTAACAAAATCCCTTGCATGCTCGTTTTGAGGTCTTTATGTAAAAAATTGTATCTGGTACAAGGTACTGTTGTTGAACACACCACAGTTTACATCAGTTAAGTTCATCTCGATTTGTACGTACATAGATGAAGTTGACCAACGTTTTCCAGTACTTTGATTTAAACCAATACAATACAAACCAATTCAAGTTTAACGAAAAAAAAATACTGTGTTTTTTGTTTTCTCGTAGTTGATGGGATGTGGGGTTCGTGGACATCTTGGAGCGGTTGCAGTAAAACATGTGGATATGGTACACGGGAGAGGAAACGATTATGCGACAATCCAGAACCGGCCTACAATGGCACATCATGTCTGGGTGTTGGATATCAAAAGCGGAGATGTCATGCCTACTATCCTTGTCCAAGTACATCATTTTAACACGTTAAAATTGAAATTCCAATCGAATTTTATGGCGTTTATCCATCTAATTGAACATTACTTTTCCCTACATCCATATTTTAACTGCCATTATTAAGAATGTTGATACAACAGTGTTTGCAAAAATATTCGTCAGTTGTCATCTGCAAGTATAACGATTTTAAACAATGCTCAACGACAATCTCTTCGCACACACAATTTCCCAGTCTAGATTCTCGCACATTTTTGCTCGAAGGTCAGATTTTACGAAAAAATGTATCTGAACTTTCGTATTCGCTTTGTTCTCTATTTTTTTTAGTGATCTTCGTAGATGATTGTCATAATGCGCATGAAGAATTTCAAGACAACAGTTTTTTTCACATAGGAAAACGTCTTTTTTAATTGCCATTGCGACTAACATTATTTTAATAAATTTTAAAATCTTACTTTTCTCTTTATACTATCACGCAGAAGCGGAGCTCTGTCTGTTGTAATGAATAAATGTTTTTCCCATGACAGTTAATGGCAACTGGACCAGCTGGGGTTCCTGGTCTGCTTGCACCAAGACATGCGGGTTGAGTTACAGGAAACGCTCCCGCTCCTGCACAAACCCCCCTCCACAGTATGGCGGAAGTGGATGCGACGGCAGCAACGATCAAGTTGAACGTTGCGTGGGCGAAGATTGTAAGTATCTAAGGCGTAGTAAAGTTATATTTACCTATCTGGGTATCTTAGTCTATCTTTAGAGGCGGTATTAAAAGGCCCTTGCGCATTGTACATTGTACATTTTAAACTAAGGTAGCGGTTAATTAAACACGAAGTAAACTTTATTGTAACCTGAACATTCAGTTTTATGCTGCAAAAAATATTGGGATTGACCTAATTATCTATCCGTCCATTTTTCTCTTTATGTTAATCTCTGAGGATGGAAACGTATTTAATTAATATGCAATGTGAAATTATAAGCATGACACATGTAACTTCAACCATCAGAAATTTCAGTGTAGCATTGTTTATAGGATGCATAGCAAAAAATTAATGAAATTTTTGCTCCACAAAGTTTCCAGGCGTTCTTAGGTTTAAATTATATCTTTTTTTCCAAAAATCCTCATTTGTGTCAGAGATATTTTCTCGTTGATTTTTTTATTTTTCCGCTCTTTTCCCAGCATTATTCTAATTTATTTAACACGTTTAAAAATATCGTTTGTTCACTGCCATGTACCGTACTGCATTTGTCTGTCGTTATTCCTAGGCCCAGTACCCGTCTACTGATAGTTTGTCAGACTTGAAGACTTGTCGCGTAAGTAATCCAATGTTGCTTTAATCACTTGCTATTCGTGTTTTCTTTTTAAAAGAGGATTGCAGTGAACTCTCTCTAAAGCGGACACCCTCGTTGAGCAGTTTTAGATGTCTTTCTTAGAAAGGTATCTGCTTTTTAGGGAGTTAGTGTAATCTGTCACTGGAAATCAGTGAGCCGCCAAACTTGAACAGGAACGTTCGCATAATAAGAAAGCCCAGAACAGGCTAACGTTTTGTAGATAACAATGTGAAACACATTCTTTAAAAATGTCCTGTGGCGGATGTACTCGTACAGTACTGTATTCTACTTCGCGCACGTGATGGGGCATTTCATTCAGATTTTGTGTTATTTTGTAATCAAATAACTTGAGGTTTATTAGTGCTGTGGTAGGTGTACCCAAAATTTGTCCGCTGTAATGTCTTGGATAGATGTCCTCTGTAAAGAAAGTTAGTTACATCGGTGTTCACTTTAAGAGAGCTTACTGTATACTATAAATGTCTAATTTACATGTTACTCTGAGGTTACATGTTATAAATAAAATATAACTAAACAATGGGCCATTTTCGAGTTGGTGTATGCCTCGTTATCAAAGCGAGGCTTGATGTAAAACTATTCATCTGAAAATAAGTTTTATTTGAATGTGAATCAAAACTCATTTTCATAAAAAAGCTATGCACCAAGCCTCGCTTACATAACATGTTTATTTTTTGGTGCGACATATTGCTTTACTTTTCACTGCTTTTTTTTCACTGTTAGGTCCGATCCTAAAATGAAGTAAAGAAACTTGGAAACTCTATAGTTTTAGT
This sequence comes from Dendrophyllia cribrosa, assembly GCA_024195265.1. Lineage (NCBI taxonomy): Eukaryota > Metazoa > Cnidaria > Anthozoa > Scleractinia > Dendrophylliidae > Dendrophyllia > Dendrophyllia cribrosa. Next base: position 29,308,779 of record JAJLRJ010000004.1, on the reverse strand, counting down.
TGTAGATTGAAACTGTATTGAATATTTGTGCTGTAATCGTCGTACTATGTAGAATGAGAAGGGATTAAAAATTTAAAAAAATGCGTGTGTGTTTTTCTTGATGACTGCTTATTATTACTTAAATAGTTTTCATGAAAAAAAATGGTAAAGACTCTTTAGTAATTCGATTGTACATGTAAAAATTGTTAACATATATTATAAATATTATTATATAAATATAAATATATTATATTATATAAATATATTATATTATATTATATAAATATATTATAACATATTATTATGCTTCCTTGATTTTCGAAATTGTTGTTGTTGCTCTTTTTTGATAGTATCCTATTTTTTATTAATCTCCCAGGTAAAAATACATGTATATATCATTTTAGGACAACAAAATGTTTCGAGCTGACTAGCTTTCGATTACATTGCGGAATCTTTTTCAAGCAATACATTGTAAATGAAGTTTAGTTGTCACGCAACTTAAGTTGGTCTACATCACGTGATAAAATTAGCATTGGAAATAATGCAGGTAACTTCTTTTTACACCTCTTTTGGACGGTTTTCTAAGATTTTGGAGAAGCAGAACCAATGACATAATTTCCATGTCATTATCCTATTTTAAGGAACGCAAGAGAAACATTTTGCATTATCATTGCCAAGTTTCATTTTCGTAGCTTTAATGCTCTTCAGCCCTCCAGGCTTAGGATCTCCAGGGATACATTTCCTCCAATGACTCCTCCCGTCCCTCCTTTATTTAATATTTACTTCCAACGCGTTGTTAAACATTAAACAGCTGTAACCAATAACCTAATTTAAATTGGTTAATTGAAAGGCAATAATTTTAGGCCTAAAATTGTGTTTCTGGCCGCTTTCTAGAGAAATCGCCGCAAAAATGGTCGAAACGTTACCTTCAAATGTAAGCTAAAATGCCTCCCCATTTGAGGGGTTTGTGTGTCTTAAACAATATAAAGAATAAACAATGAAACGCTAAACCAACTTGGCATACATTTTGTCTTCCGTTTTCTGTTTGCCCTTTTTCTTTACTGTCCTTTTCTTGTTGTTATGGTTGGATTGACTTATTTTTGGCAATGTTTGTACATAAACACTGAGAAAAGTAATCAATTTTCACATGAAGTAGTTATAACTCTCCTTCTATTCCTTCAAGTTTGCTAGATTTTTTGGGTGTAACTTTGAACCAATTAAACCGATCGTTCTCATTTAAGAAATGGTTGTAAGACTTTTCTTTTTTTATCATTTTATCATCAAAAACCTATATTATCATCAAAACTGATGACATCGCAAATGGTACAACGACCATGTCCCCACATACATGTAGGGTAGTATACGTCTCTACCGCGGTCAAATGTCTGCACATGCGTCAAACCATAGCAATGTGAAACCGGCTTTCCGGTTTTCACGCTCTCAAACAATAAACAAATGTACACGGCGCCGACCAGTATCAACACAATTCACTTTAAAACATCTTGAAACGTTTATAGTAAATCGTAAAATCATTAAGTAAACTTACAGAATCAGGAAAAAGATATGAGCTTTGAGCACTCAAAGAAAAAACCGTATCTTTAACAGACTTTATCGTGACACGGGTTGTTGCAATGGTTTTACGCGGGAAATTCTTGTGGCCGGCCGACTGAGAATGAAAACATAGCGCAGGCTCACAGTTTGACCGCGGTTAAAAAAGAAAAAAACCTCGCTGTATCTTTTTGCCCACCCACTGTCCTTCGAAACCCCGCATAAGTTTTTTCCGAGGCACAGTGACAGTGTGGGATACTACACTTGCAGCGATCCTTAATCGTGCACTAAGTGCCTTTTATTGACTTTTGTTTTCTTAGAAGGCTGCATTTTGGTCTTCAGAGATTATTGTTTAAAGGGACACCGTCACGGGTTGACATGCGCCGGTTCTCGTCCGATCACCGAAGTTAAGCCCTGTCGGGCGAGGTTAGTACTTGGATGAGTGACCGTCTGGGAATAACTCGTGTCGTAGGCTCATCTTTTTTTTGGTTCCGTCAAGGAGCCACTTGTCCTGAGGAGGGCAAACTGACGCCAAAGTCATGAAAACATAGCATACCTTCGACGATATTCCAACGACAACAAATGGGCGACGAAGTCGCTGTCACTGGAAGCTTCGTACCCGGCATCGAATTTAGCCTGAAGCCACGACCCGCTAAATATCCGATTTTCCAAATATATTCGTTTGAGGTTTCTAGACCACGCTATCTTATATTCTGCTTGATTCTCGAACTTTCTCTTCCGTCCCGAATTGGTTCTTTTCCCTCCACCGCCACCACTAGTCGACGCCATTTTGAAATTGACGGTTCAACTTGAAAAATTCAGGCTGAACTTTTCAAGTTTCGATTCGAAAAACTCGCGCATGCGCCCTCGTGACAGTGTCCCTTTAAGTTAAGCCCGATGGTGTAGGGTCTTTACAACTAAAATCTGTTGCGACTTCTCTGTCACGTGGATTACCCCAAGTTAGGGGGCTGGTGGAATTCTCTGAATTGCCATTGACAAATTATGTGACCCCTAGCCCCCCCCCCCCCCCCCCCCCCCCCCCCCCCCCCCCCCCCCCCCCCCCCCCCCCCCCCCCCCCCCCCCCCCCATAATAATATACGACCATAATTTTTAGTTTTTTTTTTATAATTAAGAGGCAATGTTTCTATGCTTCATATGGCTGTTTTTGTACTGATTTTCAAGTGCACCCCCTTTTCTCTCGTGTTTTGGTAGCCCTTCCTTTTAGGCCAATGTTTTTCTGGTGGACGCCTAAATTGCAACACTCGCCACCACCTCATAAAAAATGAACGGTCCCTTAGACCATATTGGATATGAAAGTAAAATTATCGGGATCAGGAAGCAATATCTTTACATTAACATGAAACAATATATTATTTCTTTTATTTTGTCACCTTGAAGGATAACGTGAAGGGCAACACTCTGTCAGCTAGACGATTGAGCGAATAACAATGGATTACTTTATGTTTTTTTTACCATATATCTTTTTATTTTTTAAACTGCCTATTTATCTGTCTTCCCAAAATTTTTATGTATTTTCATCATCAGTACATAATAAGTTCTGTCACCCTAACTTTAATTTAATTCTCAAAACCTTTTCGTTTAAAAAGCTAAATTAAAACAATATTGTTAATGTTACTCTAACGTAAACGGAGTTTTAGTGTTAAAACAGGCATTACGTTGCAATATTATTATAAAACAGTTGATAAATATATCCATAAGGACCTTGTGTAATAAAAATATTATTTCACTATTGTTTAAACTTTATCCGACGAACAATTTCCAAAATTAAATAGTTTCATCACTGCGTTTGTGGTAATATTCAACCATCTTCCTATCTAATGCTTTTAATATAATAGAACGCACTGTGTGATTATTTCATTTGATTAAATTCATATAAACTTGATTGTGTGAAATGTTGTCATAGAAAAACAGAGGATGCAAGAAGAGAAATTGTTAAGAACTGAAAATAACCTATTCATTTCTGAGAGATAGACAATTAATTCATTTATGTGATAGAATTTTTTTTTGGAAGAAATATATCTCAAAAGGTCATATATGCAAAAGAATACCTCTTCTTGCGAATATCATTAAGTTGATTTTTCGTATTATGGTATTTTCTATGACAACAATTAGCAATTGGCAATGACAACAATTAGCAATTCTGCAATAGCAAAGCGCACAAATGACGTCAGTACTCATGTTTGTCTGAGTTTATAATTTATTCTTCTTTATTCTTGCATTTCTGACAATAGAAATTCGTTATTAGGAATCCCCTGAGAGTCACTTTTGGTTTGTTTGTCTGAGTTTTAGTTCTATAAATAGTAATTGTGCGCTTCGCTATTAGCGGTATACACCTGATTGAAGAAACGTTGTCTGGGAAAAGTATAATCTATGAACGACACGACCGAATGATTTTCTGGGAAACGGAAAAGAAATGCTATAATGTGTTCTCAGATAACGATTGCACATTATAACAGCAAAGTAATGCTCCAAATCATCCTCTCAAAAGAACTTTTAATTAGGAAAGAATTGATCTTAACATAAATAAAAGGAATGTTAGCGATTCTTGTTTGCTTCGTTCCCAGAATCCTATTGTGTCTTATCGTTTATTGCTTACGCTTTTTCTCCTGACAACTTTTCTTCAATTAGGTGTATATCAACATCAGGAATATTGCGGAATTACAATGGATGATGGTCATGGATAATAATTAATTCAAATCCTGTTCGAGCCATTTTTTCACGTTTCTTTGCAACTGCTGCAGTTAATACAATCACTGTGAAGATAAAAAAAAATCAAGCCTTTTTATGCAAGCAGTTCTAAAGGGGCTGGTTTAGTCGCGTATTTACACAATCAGAATGTCTGTAATCAGAGTTATATGATCAACGTAAGTTTGTAGTTTGTTAACATATGTCAAATTTTTGATCGTGCACTTAACTGGATCCTTTAATTTTCAAACTTCGATCCTGGGCAAATCATTCCTTAATCGTTGTTCTGCTACCTCTGTTATCAAAACATACGAGATATAACGGTTTTTTAATCGTGTTTTAATACATTAAATGTATCGTTTAGCGTACATGCAAAGGATGAGTAATATATTATTTGAGATTAACGGAACGGCTGTACAACATTTTGACAAATTTTTCATCACATAAACTACAGAAACCGAAAGAAAACCCTGACAAGATGCATGGCTGGCTCAGGTCTGTTCGTTTTTTGTGCATGCGCTGAATGCGGCGTCTTTAAAGTTACTTGATCAAAGATCAAAGAAAATAGGACAAATTATATTTTCGTCAAAGCACAAACGAAGACTTTGGTCAAAGTGTACTTTGATCAAATGAACTTTGGTGTATGGTACGTATTTTTAAAGGGAAACTGAACGATGTACTGATATACTGAATATACAGTATGAATATGAATATATGAGAATCATATATGTGAACTGCGGATAAACATGAGGGAAATTTGTGGTCCTCATAGTGTACTCTCAACTCAAGCAGTTGAAACAACAACAACAACAACAACACCAAAAAGCCTTTTTTTTTTTTTTTTTTTTTAAAAACAGTTACATTTTAGCTGCCCGCGTTTAGCAAAAGCTGTTCTAGGCGGGCAGATTAAAGAAAGTGAGAGAAAATGAATTAGTAGTTAAATAAATAAAATAATTGTTGTTGAATTTAACTAGAAATCAATTTTTTTTTATTATCAAAGGCGTTTCAATATAGTGATTTTCGTTTTGTAAAATATCAAGGCAACTACCTGAAAAAATATGATTTTCATATATTCATATTCATATGTATTCACTATCATCGGGTATATTACGAACTCACAATTGACCATATATCCATCTAGCTTGTTAGCTTAGTGGATAGAGCATTTAACAGGTATCGCAAGATGATGGCTTTGAATCAGTCCCGTTCAAGCCTGAATTTTTTCAGGTTGCTTTTTCAACCGCTTGAGGTGAGAGCGCACTGCGAGGATCACAAATTTCACTAATGAATATACAGTGTGTGTATAGTGTTTAAAACTTCTAAATAGTAAAGTTTATACTCAGCATAAATTACCATTGAGACTACGGGGCCAAAATCCCTACCAGAAATATAAAACGAGAATAAATGTGTGGTCTTGGCATTGTTTTGGTAGAAAGTGATATTATTGCAACTATCTATCTATTTAATATTCAACGCAGAAACTAGTCCTTGTTGCCATCCGTTAAGGACAAAGAGAGCACGATCAGAATGAATATTAATAATAGTTTTGAGTAATTTATTGTGAAGGCATATTTGAGCCATATTACATGTATCTGACAGCATTTACTGACAAGAACTCTAGCGGGAGTCATACATGTATTTTAGTGCCTCTTCATTCCAGATTTCTTTTGTTTATTCCCATTCGGAAATGAGGCCAATCTAACGCAATCTTAATATAATCGTTCGGTGTAACTTTGTCTTTGTAAATGAAAAATGTTGACGTATCGTTGGTTTATCTACTGTTTGAAACTACTTCTTTCCATCTCAAAGCCATTTGTCCCTTGTGGTAACTACTGATTTTCTTAAAATGTTAAGAGAATAAGGTACAATTTTGCCAGGCATTTGCGGGATATTGCTTGCCATAACCTATTTATTTTACAGGCTTCTACATGATAAAGATATGCGCTCTCTAAAACACACGGACTTCCGTGTTTGATTGATCATTTTTTTCGAGCGATGGAGTCTTGAAGAGACACATGTGGGATACACAGAGAGCCTGAAAAGTAGCAACATAATCTACTCTCCTTTTGACAAATATACTTGTATCAATTTGTTTGATTAAAACTTTGGGGTAAAAACTTTAAGGATCTCTGAGGGATACTAGACTGTCTATTAACCTTTTAATATAACTTCCTTAACTGATATAACTCATATATATCAGACAAACTGTCATTACTTTCCTCAGTCTACTACGTTTGGTTTAATATCGCTCAATATCTGGAATGCAAAAGGAGTTGCGGCACGAAGTCACCATTTCTATTATCTTTGAATCAACAGATCACCAGTTAATGTCTTTTGGCAGCGAAACTTTAGTTAAAGTTTGCTATTAAGTGCAAAAAAAAAAATTCTTTCATTTTTGTCATTAATGCAAGGGTTTTTCCGGATATAAATAAATACACATGTTTTAGTAATTAATGTGACAATGACACAGCAAAACGCATAGCTGTAGTCGGTGCACTGACGATAGCCATGCTTGCTGTTGAATTACTAATAAATGAATGAACCAATTAAAAAAAAAAAAATTCTGATATTATTTGTAGTCTCTTGCTTCGCGATTCCTTTTGCAATTGCCCTGGTAATTGTTATCTAACGGACGCAAATGCAAAAAAGTAATTTACAACTGAATTAGCAGAATGAACAAAAGTAATATTGATAATTATAATATCTATTTAAAACGTTATTACTGTCCCATGTTTTTTAGATGCTAACTTATATTTTAAAATCATGATTAGTTATTTATTTACGATCTCGCTAGACAACTTGTTGATACGGTGAACAGCGATCCAATTTTATTTTATGTACGGAAAAGGTTTCCAAAAATCTTTCTTTTGCGCACTGTCGTGATTTCCGGTTTCCGCCTTCTTAGAGTTTACCTATAATTTTAGCTTGGCTGTGGTAAGAATAGATCGTTTTAAAGACCTGCATAAATGTTGAACTTTGACAAAAAACGGAACGATGCAATTGAATCTGTCATTCGACATTCCATCTTGCATTGACGTACCTCAGGATGAATTAGTACTAATTGACTCTTCATTGCGATCCAAGATATTAGAATGGACTCACAAAACGCATAAAAGCAGCGAAAATATTTCTTTAACGAATAGTCGCTGTGTAGAGAGCCGCGTCAACCATGTTGTTGAACTTTTGGTTGAGCTTCGCGTTTTTTCTTGTAAGTTGTGTCGAATTTTCTTCCCAGGTCGAATTTTCTTTCGAGGAAGAGTTGGAAAATTATCAAGGTAATCTTTTAAGTTAACGATTTTGTGAATTGTTTCGATTTTCCCTTACATTCAGTTTACTAGAAGGTGTTTTCATTAAGTGATTTAAACAAAACCCATTTCATTCTGAAAATTTTACACGTTAAAGACTTTTACGGCCTTGGACTGCTGGAGGCTTTTATGGTATGAGCATGATGCCATTTTGCCAGTGGATGATTATTTATCATGTCGTCGATGTGTTTTACAGTACACAGTGATTTCAGTATAGGTATATTTATTTATTTCAGCCTTAGCGCTTGTATTAAAGGGTCGTTTATCACATAGGGTTAAGGGAAATTGCTCAACACTGCTAAATATCTCGATTGTTTTTTTAACCAATGAGCACTAAAGTAATAAGGACACTAAATTATAAACTATAAAATATAAAATATTTCAGCGTGAATCTATGAAACACGAAGTCTCCAACTTATTTCTTCTTACACCATGAACGGACATGAAGTCATAAAGCCAATGAAACCATCAGTATTATTAATTCAGAACTTTTTCATTTTTTCACTTTAAAGGCCGATGCAACATAATCTACTAATTTAGATTTTCTTGTTTTCGCCGTGAAGCCAGGAAGCCAGTATTTTAGTATAAATGCTATCATGTTGTGTTGTTGTGTTATAGACGACCTAGACATAGAAGGCTTCAGTGATCCAAGCGTACCAGGACCAGGTGAATATCCACTATACTGTTAAAGAAACAGCGCCCCGGCTGATACATCATATTTTCATGAGTATGGCCAGAAGCTTGCTTTATTTCTTAAAATAGGAAGAAATAGATAACTGGCAATTTTGTATTCTTACTGCATGTCAAGTGAACTTGTCAGTGTCTAATGAACTATCCTTGTAATCCTGTATTACAATATAGTTCATTGTGTATATTTTATACATTTTTTTATCACAGTGTGTTGAGAGAAATTTGAGAGAAACGGCAAAAATTAAACGATCGAGGGCCAGCTTAAAAACAACAACCTTTATTATGCAACGGCAACAACTACGTACAGTTCCAGAATAAAATTCCAGAGACGTAAATTGCTACAAAGGAGACAATACATATATAGGAATGCTAGGTGTTTGGAAACGGAAAAAAAGTTATCAAGTTAAAAGCTTTAAAAAAAGTGGCAAAAGGTGGTTAAGAAACGGTTGAATTAACAATTCTAAATTAGTTAAGAACGAATGCTCCAAAAATCTTTACAAGCCCTTATATTTATATTATATTTCATAGTAGGCATAACGACAAATTGAACATTCCTAAATATAATTGGAGTGCAAAACATAGCGAATTAAATAAGCTCTTGCATTGTGTTTTTTTTTTCCTAGTAGACGGCAATTGGGGTGAATGGAGTCCATGGAGTGAGTGTACTAAGACATGTGGAGGAGGAGAGCATTTGAGAAACCGTACATGCAATAATCCTGCACCAGCAAACGGAGGGAAAGATTGCAAAGGAGCATTCAGACAAAGAGAGAGACTCTGTAACAGCCATAACTGCCCAGGTAATTCTTTTTAGTGCAAATTACCGGTATTTTAAAATAGAAACGGTAACTCTTCGACTGTGTTATGCCATTTTAGGATATATTATAGAAGTGAATGAAACTCGTATTTTCTGTTGTATTCCCATTTTATCGTCTAGTCACATCACATGCAGTGCACGGCACAGAGAGCCCTCACATCTAAAATTTATGGAATAAAACATGGCTAAAAGTTGGCGACGGTTGCTTTAGCTTCGTTTCATTTTGGCCATTTTCAACAATTTGGAAATTATGATGACGAAATTTTGTTATTTCCGCGCGACACGGTCCGTTTAAACATTTCCTGTTTGCATTTTTAAAAAAGAGAAACTACCGTGGGATAAAACATGTTATATTAAAGAGATTTATTAATAATGGAATAAGCTACTTTACAATATCATTCTTTTTGTATATCTTATCTTACATTTTTTTACTTCTTTATCACAATATGTGGAGAGAAATTTGACTAGAGAAACGGCAAAAATGGAACGATCGAGAGCCAACTTACAAACCACAACCTTAATTATACAACGACAACAACTTTGCAATTCAGAATGAAATTCCAGAAATGTGTATTGCTCTTTATAAAATAACTGAGATACTACGCGTTCTAATTGGTCAAAAGTCTATTGACTATTGTGCCGGTAAACTCATAGAAAACCGCGCAAGAGAAACTGTAAAGCAAAAAAAGTTCAATTTTCGTTACTGCATCAACAAACGCGTGAGGAAAAAGAATTTCACGACTCGAGCCGATTTAGTCTCTTATTGCATATTGTGGTCTGTTAGAAGATGAGAACAGAAGATATGCCGTTTTTTTGTAAACAATAAGTTGCTGCTCAAACTTACATGTAAGACAAAAATTTCCCACACACGGAAGCAAGAAATGGCTTATCGACAAAAGAACACTAAGCTTATTTTAAAACTAATATCACCAACTGGAATATATTTTCATTTAACATTGGCTTGGAAAGGCTTACATGCAGCGATAAAGGACAATCAAAACAACCTCGATATGTACTTTGTGAAGTTAACTGAGCTGAAGGTTTAGTGAAAAGCTCAAAATGGATCCCAAAGAGCAAACAATGGCTTTCAAACTAAGGAATGAATTATCGATTGAAATTCGTCTGAAGTTCATAAATGTGCCTACAAATCCTAAGATAACTTCTAAATAAGACGGATTTGCACAGTAGAATGAAAAAGTAAAGCTTTGTTGTTTAGGATAATTATTTTACGCCGATTCCATTTATACTCTTTATCGTGTTTTGTTTTCGTGGGAGCACTTTGCTTTCTACGGAATACTTTTGTACCGGACAAAGTTTAAATTCTGATTATGTGTCCAAGCAAGGATGATCAATTAGCAAGAACAAGATTAAACTAACAACAATTATAGGTTTATGGTTAAACAAATTATTTGCATGAAATGATCAAACAATTCAGTCTGTTCCATCAAACCAATCAAACTCTCAGAACTGTAGGCTTAAAATTAAACAATGAGCTTAGTTTTCATTCAGCGCTTAAAATGTAGAGAAGTACGGGCTTTACTGTACACTTCAAACTAAGTAGATAAAGTCGAAAACGGTTTCAGAAGCTGAGTTTCTGGAACTAACCTTTATTCCAATTGAAACATTCTTGACAAGAAGGCAATCTTTGAATCCAAAATACGCCATAAAAATTGTAGGCTTCCAAACTTTCCTCGTACATTCATGTTTGCGGCGGCAGATTCCGGACACAATTTTCTGGATTTCCCATTCAAAGAACTTTTAAATTATTGCATATTTTTTCTTCTTTCAGCTGATAAATTTCAACTGATGAATTTCAAAGCGTTAAAACTTTTCATCACTTTCATTGAACCCGTGAATTTGTCAGTGCAACTTTGTCAGTGGCATCGAGTAAAGTTCATTTATTCTTCCAGCCGCTTTGATTGGTTTTCCCGCGTCATCCGATGAATATTATGAGAATAAGCTACTTGATCGGCACAAAACTACAACAAAGTTATCTCTTTCCAAACGCTTTTTATAGTTATTTCATAAAAGCAATAGAACACATTTTCTATGAGTTTACCGGCGTTATAAACCCACGCGCGGTGTTGGGGGAACACGAGAAAAGCTTGTAAATCACGAGCCGCATCACAAGCTTTTCTCGTGTTCTCCCAACATCCCGCGTGGGTTTATAACGCCGGTAAACTCATAGAAAATGTGTTCTATTGCTTAAAAAGGGAACAGACATATAGGGATGCTGGGTGTTTGGAAACGCAAGAAAAGTTATCAAGTTAAAAGCTTTGGGAAAAAATGGTAAAAGGTGGTTAAGAAACGGTTGAATTAACAATTCTAAACTAGTTAAGAACGAATGTTACAAAAGTGGTTACAAGCCCTTATATTTATATTATATTTCATAGTACAGTAGGCATAACGACAAATCGAACATTCGTAAATATAATTGGAGTGCAAATCATAGCGAATTAAATAAGCTCTTGCATTGGGTGTTTTTCCTAGTGGACGGCAATTGGGGTGAATGGAGTCCATGGAGTGAGTGTACAAAGACATGTGGAGGGGGAGAGCATTTAAGAAACCGTACATGCAACAATCCTGCACCAGCTAACGGAGGAAAAGATTGCGAAGGAGCATTCAGACAAAGAGATAGACTCTGTAATAACCAAAACTGCCCAGGTTATACATTTTATTGCAATATTATTTTAAAATAGAAACGGTAACTCTTTTTCTTAAGACACTGTGTTGTTCCATTTTAGAATATAATGTAGAAGTGAATGAAATTTATAATTTCTGTTGTATTCCCATGTTATCGTCCAGCCACATACAGTACACGGCACAGAAAGCCCTCACATCTAAAATTTATGGAATAAAACATGGCTTAAAGTTGACGACGGTTGCTTTAGCTTCATACCATTTTGGCCATTTTCAACAATTTATGCGCGGTCGGTTACTGCGAGATCTAAAAGCAAATTATTGAGTTCGGTGTTTTATCGAAGTCAAGTTTCCGATCTCGCACCAAGGTTAATGAAAATCACAAGGTATTAAACTCTTGACTGGGTTTTGAGGAATGCCTGACGCCTTCTAGGGGGTCACGGGAGTAGATTAAAAAAACCGAAAGTAACAACGGAGGTCAATAAGCTACGATACTGATTTATGCTCTTCTTTCGCAGTTGATGGAAACTGGGGTTCTTGGTCTCCTTGGAGCGCTTGCAGTAAAACTTGTGGAAATGGTACACGGGAGAGGAGACGACTTTGCAATAATCCTAAACAAGTCCACAATGGCTCATATTGCCTGGGTTTTGTACACCAGAAACAAAACTGCAGTGCTCTCTCTCATTGTCCAGGTAAACTTTACACTTTTTCTTTGCATGCAAGGTTGCATGCGCTTTGCTTTAAAAGTTAGAAAATAGTTTGGTTTTGATTAGAACTAACAATGTCCCGGAGCAGATCTTTATGTTTCTTAAATTTAAAAAAGGGTCAATTAATTCGCTTATATTTCCTTTCGCAGTTGATGGAATGTGGGGATCATGGTCTTCTTGGAGCGCTTGTAGTAAAACGTGTGGAAATGGTACACGGGAGAGGAGACGAATTTGCGATAATCCAAAACAAGCCCACAATGGCTCATATTGCCTGGGTACAGGACACCAGAAACAAAACTGCAGTGTTCTCTCTCATTGTCCAGGTAAACTTTACACTTTTTCTTTGCATGCAAGGTTGCATGCGCTTTGCTTTAAAAGTTAGAAAATAGTTTGGTTTTGATTAGAACTAACAATGTTCCGGAGCAGATCTTTATGTTTCTTAAATTAATAAAAGGGTCAATAATTTGCTTGTATTTCCTTTCGCAGTTGATGGAATGTGGGGATCATGGTCTTCTTGGAGCGCTTGTAGTAAAACGTGTGGAAATGGTACACGGGAGAGGAGACGACTTTGCGATAATCCAAAACAAGCCCACAATGGCTCATATTGCCTGGGTATTGGACACCAGAAACAAAGCTGCAGTGCGCTCTCTCCTTGTCCAGGTAGTTAGTTAGCTTTACATTCTTTCTTTCCATGCAAGTTTGGCATGGGTCAGTTGCTTCAAAAGCTGGAAAAAAAATTGGTTTTGATTAAAACTAACAATGCTCCTGAGCAGATCTTTATGTTGCTTTGATTAAAAAAGGGTCAATTAATTCGCTTATATTGTTGTTTCACAGTTGATGGAATGTGGGGATCATGGTCCTCTTGGAGCGCTTGTAGTAAAACGTGTGGAAATGGTACACGGGATAGGAAACGATTTTGCAATAATCCAAGACCAGCCTTTAATGGAACATACTGTCTGGGTATTGGATATCAGAGGCAGAACTGCAGTGCTCTCTCTCCTTGTCCAAGTAAGCGACGGGGCTTTCTACTCTTTCTTCGCAATGCAAAGTTGCGCTTTGCTTCAAATGTTGTAACCTACCAGTATTTCGGTTTTGGTTATATCTGACAATGCCCCTGAGCAGATCTTTATTATGTTGTTGTAATAAAAAAGCGTCAATTTATTCATTGATATTGTCCTTTCACAGTTGATGGAATGTGGGGATCATGGTCCTCTTGGAGCGCTTGTAGTAAAACGTGTGGAAATGGTACACGGGATAGGAAACGATTTTGCAATAATCCAAGACCAGCCTTTAATGGAACATACTGTCTGGGTATTGGATATCAGAGGCAGAACTGCAGTGCTCTCTCTCCTTGTCCAAGTAAGCGACGGGGCTTTCTACTCTTTCTTCGCAATGCAAAGTTGCGCTTTGCTTCAAATGTTGTAACCTACCAGTATTTCGGTTTTGGTTATATCTGACAATGCCCCTGAGCAGATCTTTATTATGTTGTTGTAATAAAAAAGCGTCAATTTATTCATTGATATTGTCCTTTCGCAGTTGATGGAATGTGGGGTTCTTGGTCTTCTTGGAGCGCTTGCAGTAAAACGTGTGGCGGTGGTGTAAGGGAGAGAAGACGATTTTGCAATAATCCAAAACCAGCCTTCAAAGGCTCAAATTGCTCTGGTGCTATATCTCTGTATCAGTTCTGCACTGCGGTCACTCCTTGTCCAAGTAAGTCAGCTGTTCACTCTTTCTGCGCAATCCGAAGTTCTGCTTTGCTTCAAAAGTTGTAAATATTTTGATTTTGATTAGAAAAATAACAATGCTCCTGAACAGACCTTTATTATTTTGCTATAATTATAAAACGCGTTAATTCATTCATTTATATTGTTCTTTCGCAGTTGATGGAATGTGGGGTTCTTGGTCTTCTTGGAGCGCTTGCAGTAAAACGTGTGGAGGTGGTATAAGGCAGAGAAAACGATTTTGCAATAATCCAAGACCAGCCTTCCATGGCTCATATTGCCTGGGTATTGGACAACAGAACTCGAAGTGCAGTCTCCCCTCTCCTTGTCCAAGTATGAGAACTTTGCACGCTTTCTCCGCAATTCGAAGTCCCGCTTTGCTTCAAAACTTTTAAACTATTTTAGTTTTGATTATGTCTGACAATGCCCCTTTGAGCAGCAGCAACAACAACAATTTATTTTTCAAATAATAAAACAAAATATAGTAGCAATCCGCAAATAACTAGAGTTAATTGTGGCGGGTAGTTGCGTACTAAACAGTTACAGAAGCTCGCTATAAAACTAGAAATACGTGTCTCGCAGAACCTCGCGAAGCTCGGATGAGGATGCACTGCAAAACTTTAGCGATGTGGGAGAGAAAAACCATTCAATTCATTCGCGTATTTTTATTGTGGGATTCTTGGTCTTCTTGGAGTGCTTGCAGTAAAACGTGTGGAAATGGTGCACGGAAAAGGAGACGATTTTGCAATAATCCAAAACTAGCTTACAATGCCACATCATGTCTGGGAAACGAACATCATGATCACAGGCAGAACTGCAGTGCTCTCTCTCTCTCTCTTTTTCAAAGTATGTTTATTGCACATTTTTCCTTCTTTGCAATTGGATGTTGCGTTATACTTGATGTGGTACCCTGGCGAGGAAAGGACTTTATTTGCAATAATCCAAAACCAGCGTTTAATGGGTCATATGGGACATGAAAAAAAAACTGTAGTGGCCTCTCTTCTCATTTTTCAAGTACGAGGGTTTTTTAACATTCATTATATCGTATTTTCTTATTCTTCAATGACTTCAAATGCCAAGTCACATTTGAATAATATTTTAAAATAACAACAAATGCCAAAGACATTAAAATTTAAAAATATTAACAACTGCGGAATGGTCATGATTACCTCTACATAATTAAGAGTTGGAGTAATAATTATTAGAAATCGATGATTTACTGTAGGTGCCGTTTCTTTTTTTTTTATATTTTAGCTCGGCGACCATTCTGTCCAAAATTCAAGCGTCGGAAATGCTTCTTGTACAAGAACTGTTTCAGACGGCGACGCTTTTGCATCTGCATCCCAAGTTACTATGGTGACGAACCTGAAAATGACAATCAAGTGAATAATGAAATCGCAGAACATGAAATGGGAGAACTTGTCGAAACTAGTAAGTGCTTTGTTTCCTCTAAAGGTTAGAAAGGCTTAAAAATAAATGATAGTTGGTATTTCTGAATATAAATGCCTTTCTCCTGAAGCTACAATGTACTTGGTACCGGTTTACCATAACAGTTACTGAGACCGTTCATAGTTCACCACGTACGTTTGTCTAACGATCTTTCTAAATAAGCTTAAAGGTTCTGAATACGTCTTGCTTTTGTGAGCATAAAAAAAGTAATCAGAATACAAGAAAATCATGTGGTTCCGTTTGCCTTTTTTGCTAAAGTTATCAACATTTTGTTTTTGTTTCTAGATCTGGACGATCCAACAAGATGTAAGTACAACATTCGTTGGTCCATTGACTAAGAAGTAACAATTACTTTAGCATGTTCTAATAAAGCATAAGGGCTATTTTTGGAGACCACAACATCCGAATCTAAAAACACATTTCACGTTACTAGAATTTCACCACCCTAAATGATTCATCAGATTAATTGAAATCTGGATGTCTGAAAATCATGATCTGAGCCTTTTTTTCTTGGGAGGCGGGGTAAGAGGAAGTGCGAGGTGCTTTGTTTGTTTTACGATTTTATATCACTAACAACTTTGATAGGACTTCAGTGTCTTATAAAACGAAACTGTCAACTGAAGCAGAAAGAAAATCACAACCGAGTCAGAATAACTAAATTTGCATATTATCTGTTCTTCATGTTTGGGAATATGAAAGAAAGCATTTCCAGGAAGACTGAGAAAATATGTTTGCCCTGAAATATTATTAATAGTAATTATGTATATCCTAATAAGTTTTAAATAGATTTCCTGGCATTGGCATAAGTAGTTTAATCCTCAGACGTACAACGGGGGTGGGGTGGGGCGTATAAGTTTGCGTGTATGACCGAGGGTTAATACCCTTTAGACTCGTCGATTTAGCGTATACTACAAGAAAAAACAGTATTTATTTATAGCAAATAATCCTTGAATGGATTCCTTGAGTATACCAATTCAAATGAATGTTGAATTCTTCACCAAAAAATGTAGCCCTGATATTTTTTCTACCATGAGTCACCACGGAATTGTTTTTGTATGTTCACTCATGAAGTTTGAAAGGTTTACTTAGCTTAATTATTGTTTTAATTAATTAATTGCTCGGTTGATTGATTGATTGATTGATTAAGTAATTGATTATTGATTTATTATTTGATTGCGCGATGGATTGCCTATACATAGGAACGTTCCTATTCTTCATGATTCTAGCTTTGTGTTACTGAATTCAAGATTTTTCGCTGAGAGCCTTTACGAATGCAACTTAATAAAATAAAAAATGCCTCTTTGACAGTGATTAAAAATGATATTAATTTTGTTTATTTCTTTTACAGATCATCGGCGATGTCCTTATTATTTCCACCGAAAATGCTTTATCATGAAGCGAGGTTACGAAAGACAAATATTTTGTTTCTGCGTTCGTAGTTGCTTTTGGGACGAAACTTCAAACGATAATCAAGTTAGTTGAATATAAATGTATAAGTCATTGATAATAATCATTTTTTCACGGCATTGTCGGGAATAAATCCATAGGAGTCTTATGTTTACTGTGAATACACTCGGCCGTAAGCCTTACAAGCGGACCGCTTAATAGCGACGGCCCGCTTACCAAGTACAGGGTAAATTTGGGATAGTGTAACGTTATTTTGCTTAAGTCAATATCGCCTTGTGCCGGATATCAGGTGTATTGTGCTAGCTTAATAAAAAAACGGTTATCAGATATGTTAAGCTGGCTCGCAAAGCGGACGTATATTGGGCGAGTAACCCAGGAAAACAAAACGTGCATTTTATGAAACGGGGCATGACCATATATGGCAACGGGTCCGCTTAAGAAGTGAACAAGTGTAATCGAAGAATCAGACCTTTGCCCGTGGAATAAATCCCTAAGTGGATGTTGTTTTATTTTTTTCAGTCAGATTGCCTTTACAAGGAGTGAAGAATCAGGAGCTATATGATAATATATCACATTTTTTTTCTTGTAGGTAACTCTCCACTAATATGGTAGACTTGACCGTTGGCAAGCTTATGGAATTCCGAGGATAAGATAATCAAATTTAATAGTGTTTTAAACTTAGGCTGGATTGTTTTTAAAGAACGAAAAAAAAAATTTTTAATAATGTCCACCAACCATGATATTTTGATGTTTTTGTATTTTTGCCTGCATCGAGAAATATTTAAATTCTTTACCTATTCAAAGAATGTTGGCTGTCCTTTTGAGTAACCATGCACAATCAGAATGTCCCCTAAAGCAGCGATCGAGCATGCTATATGTAGTGTTGCTATTAAGGAGTTAAAAGATCAAGGAGCTTATCAGATTTCGCAAAACGCTTTTACCTTCCCTTGCTTCGATGCAAGTTGCTCGGTACTAATATGTCAGACCTGACTTTTGATTGATTTGCGAACAACCCTGTATTAATTATTCAAAAAATAAAATAAACGTTTCAAAACATAATATTGTTATGTTTTTGTCATATTTGTCTTTATGCACGAAACTTTCGAATTCCGTTTCACGTCACATTGCTAATGGCGCCCAGTCATAATAATTCTTTTTTTCTGCAAGATGGGCAGCTTTGAAATATAATAAACGCGAATTTATCATAGTTCGTGGGGACAAATATCTATAATTATATTGAGACTACTCTTGGGATCTCACTTATTACTATATCCCAAACGCGCTGATTGTAAATAAAATACTTTTAAAGGTACACCTTCACCCAAAATGCTGTGCGCGCCGTAACGTCTTTTGGGTGAAGGTAGGCCTTCAAAGAGGGTGGCTGACCAAGATAACTCTAGATTAATTAGGATGGCTCTCTGAAAATTTCTGGTCGAATTGGAATTTAGAAATGTTAGTTTTTGGGGAGGGAAGAAAAACCCGGCGAAAAATCCTCGAAGCAAGGATGAGAACTAACAACAAACTCAACCCACATATGACGCCGAGTCCGGAAATCGAACCCAGGCGACATTGGTGGGAGGCGAGCGCTCTCACCACTGCGCCATCCCTGCTCCCTGCCAATAATATATCACAATATTATTATTGTCTACTCAATTTTGGGAAAGTATAAAACTGAAGTGCTTCTCGGCAAATATCCACCACAACCACCTCGATCTTCAGTGATTAATTGCTAATGACCTCGAATGTACTGTCAAACTTATAATCCCACCATTATACAGGGTTGTTGGAGGGCATTGGATATTGTCGGAATCCTCCCTTCTGTGTTTGTAGGGTTATAATAATTTTTCCAACCTTTTTTTTATCTCCGTTGGATATATTCCTCGTTTTAGCTTAAATATCGATAGTCGTGTCCTCTACAAGATATAAAGTAGGAATGTGTCGATCATGGACATAATTTGTCAAGCCGCTATCTTGGATCCGTCACAGTGGACTCTTTTTACTCTATTGGTTCAAAATTAAACCAATGAAATGTTGCTAAGGTTGGCTAAAAAAGTGGAGATACGAATAAAAAAAATTACATTAGTACTAAAAAAACACAACATTTCAGCCGTCACACATAGCTTTACAGGTCCATTAACTGTGATACTGTGCAATTTTCGTGCAGTGTTTCTCGCAGAAGGCAGCTGAAGCTCAAAACAAAGAGTTCTTAGGCAATGCGTGTACTACTTTTTTTACTGGCTTGTCGCTCTGCGACGAGACAGTTCTTAAAATACCCTCTTTTTTTTTCTGTCGTGTCACCTACCCCGTGTCTCCGCTTTTCCCTCGGCCAACACCGTATCTAGTTTACTTCCGGTTTTCAGGTATGACGTAATCAGTGATGTCATCAAAACGACGTCACGGCAGCGTCACGCGGTCACGCCGTAACGCGCGAACCCCAACCCACACTACACTAACCTTTACCTTCAAGTCACTTATATTAAAGGCACCGACTAATCGCAGGTTACCTTGGGGTAGCCTTCCTTATAAAAGCAATTTAAAATAGAAACGTGCTTTACACAGATGCGTATTACGTGCAAGGGACAATTCTTGGGAACATGGGGGTTGGTATCGTCTTGTTGCTTTAGAAAAATTGCTGCTTTTGTTATGGTGCATTAAAATATATGACAAATGTTTCTTACGCATGCGTATGACATGCATTTTCCGTGATTTGGTCTAATTGGTGTAAAAAGTCAATCATTTACAGAGGTGAACGTTGTTTTTGTATACAGCATGCGACTTGAGGCCAAATTTATCAAGATTCTCTAGAAATAAGAGCCATTTTTAGGTCGAGCTCTTCCGAGGCTAAAGAGCAAAACATCGATCTTTCGCGTTCGTAAGCATATTGTTAATTCATTACAAAGTTTACTACCGATTCTTTACAAAGCCTCTGTATAATTCTCGCTGCCTGTAGTGAATAATTTCAAGACTTTATATAACGAAAAAAATAATAGAAATACACGGAAAAACGGGATTGTTCTTTGCTAGGTAACATGCCCATCATTGTAAACAAAAATTAGACCTCTGGACTGGACTTCTCCGGATCGCTGGTCTGTGAAATGCGTGGCATATTAATGAAAAATTTTACTGATTTCATTGCTTTTAAAAATGTAACAGAAAAAAATGATGGTTTGGAAAGTATTAGACGAGTGTGGATTTACTCGGGAAGCAATAAATTAAATATTCGAAGCGAGTAAAGCCAAATTGGTAACTTCCGACACTCAATATAACACGCCAGGACACGTTTGTCACGTAAAAGGAAGATTAGTTATTTTGTTGGGGGGAGGGGTGCGTGACTCGCTCCAGACCTTCCTCTGCTCGATCAACAGTCGATCGTTGTAAAAGCAAGCGATATCGTTCGCGTTTGCTGTTGTAAAACAAAACGATACTGTAACAAGACTCGGCTGTTGGATTTGTGAGACGTCGATGGTTAATTTGATGCAGCTGCTGTGACATTCATCGATCGCTTCACTTCGACAAGTTTTGGTTAGATATTCTGAAAGGTAAGCGTCTGTCTTACATGCCATTTGCTGTGATTATTTCAAAATACAACCATGTGTTTTCCACACTTTTTTCGTTTTAGGAGACGTCTAGGAGGAAGTAATGATCATTTAAAGGACCCTAGTCATCCAAAATGCACTGCGCGCTCAAACGGTGAAATCCGCCATTTTCGATGCCATCGAAATTACTGAACATTGCATAGTGAATCGGAATCTCACTGCATCGTCCCAAGTTGTGTAAATGAAAGTCTGTAACTGTTATCGTGGCTTTTTTAATTATGAGTCTATCGGTTTGAATGATTTTTTCGTTGTTTTGCGCTACCGATGGACAAGGTTTTGACATCCAAAGTCAATGGTCTTATGGCTTCACGGTTTCCCAAGCGTGGACGGCTGAAGGCGCCAGGAAATGCAAAGAAAACTATTCTTCGCGAATCGACTTCCCACCTTTGGATTACGAGCAAAAGTGAGGTTGGAATCGTACGGCTAAACCATAGCCAGTTCGCCGAATTATTGTTGTTAAAGAATGTACAACAGTTGCATTCGGCCGTGAGAATTATGAAACAGTGAACATTGCTGGAGATTCAAATATTTCACAAACTGATTTCACGATGGATGCAATAACGCCATACGTTTAACAACGAAAGTACAGCCTAGCTCCGAGACACGCAACTTAAACGCAGAATAAACTCTGAGGAGTCGAAAAAAATTGTAATATGCCATTATTCTATGGAATCATTGATGAAGAAACTCTATCTCGGAAGCCATGCTAACCGCAGACTTGCGCTCACACAAAATTACGGACTAAGAAATTAACTCAGTGATTCTAGCATTCAGCGACTACTACTGATCTTGCAAACTATGCGCTAAAGAAACATATTGTTATGTCGAGAACTAGCAGACAGCGATGACATAACTAAATATTCTCATAGTAAACGGCTCTGGAAAGCGTAAATATCTCCTGTCAGTATCAGAGACTTTCCCTAAGATCAAAGAATCGGCAACATTGAGCTGAGAATAACATTCCTGTTATATCTTGATTTAATTTTGATCTATAAAAAGAAAACAATCTCTCAGACACGTACTTGGGGTAACCCTATTCATTTGTAAAGCCGGGCTGAAATGCTTTTTTTGCGACAAGCAGGATTTGTGCTAGGTCTGTCACCTTTTATAACGATATTTTTATAAATATCTCGCCTCTGACCTTTCGCGACGATTTCCTTACTTTTGGTCACGCGCCACGTGTAATATAATACCGAAACTCCCGCATGTAAACAAAAACAAAGGTGTGGCTGACTAGGGTCCTTTAAGGGAAATGGCTCTACTTTGCGATTTATATCCCTTGTATATCGCTACCGTGTGTGACTTTATTGTGTTTTCATAAGTAACTTAGTATTCTTGGTTTGCAACCACGTGACAAGGCGGCCATGTTGGTGGTCCATACAATACAATTTTTGTCGCAGAATTTGCATAAAAATAGAGTTTAGTTCCCAGCGGAGAGAAACGCTTTTGTTCTTGACCACCAACATGGCCGCCGTGACGTCACGTGCAAACCAGCAATAGCGAACTGTAACCAATAATTAAGCAACTACGATTTAAATATTTACTGTTCTAATTTAGACGGAATTGTTAAACATTAAATCTCTGTGATTTTCGGATGTGTTCAATTTCTGGTAAAAGGAAAGCGGGTTTAACTTTTCTAACCAAATCAATTGTCAAACAGTTGAGTTTAGATCGAATAAATCGTTGAGCTAAATGACGTCCCGGCAAGTCACAGAACTGCTGAGAAAACAATTCTCAAGCATTAAGGCGGCGAAATACGAGATACAAAACCCTCAACTTGTCGCGCAACATTGGCAAATTTGTTGCGTGACAAGTTGAGAGTTTGATGAAAAACGAGCCAACCTCGTTCCCAGGGTCTTCTCGGTTTTCAATATGGCGGCGCTTCGGGAGAAGACCCTGGCACACAGCAGATCACGTGATCAAAATCTGCACTATTTGTGAAGATGTATTCAAAATGGCGGCCAAGGAAAAGAGTGAGAAGATCTGGGTACGAGATTGCGAACCAAGAGGAAAACAAACAAAATGGCGGCCAAGGAAGTGCCAAGGAGGGATTTCTGTGGAACCATTTATCGACCTGTAAAGTTTTTCTTTGCCTTGCCGTTTCAAGAAAAATGATACACAGGCAATGAAGGTAAAAATTCGAAACGCCGCAGATTACGAAAAACGTTTTTTTTTTTCAATGAAGCACGATTTTAAAAAGGAAAGGAGTAAATTTACCGTCTCGCTGAACTAGGGTGCTTTTGGGTTATAGTATTTTCGGCTTCTTTTCCCACGATCACGCCCGCAAGCAACAAAATAGTATGAAGTTTTTGTAGTAATATTTTTTCGATTTAACCGTCGATGCCTTCGTCGTTGCTCTTGCGCGGGTATCACCGTTTTGTTGGCATTTTAAAGTAATTTACCGTCTTCCCCTCAATAAAACACTTTTACTTGATGATTCTTTTACTCAGAGATGGTTTGCCGATCCAGTCAAAACACTGTTAAATCAAGTGCTTTTTATTTACTCATTTCCAGGAATATATATATCTCCCACCAAGTTAACATTTTCTAAAAAAAAGAAAAGAAAAGTGAAGACAAGTCAAAGTATTTTTCCCATATTTGTTAGAGGTGTTTGTCACAATTGTTTCTGAGGAAAACATGTACAATTTATGTTGGAAATGACAGCAGTGTGATTAGTGTATTTTATTACCAAATAAATCAAATAAAACTGTAAAATTGAAGATTAAAGTACATTTACTCCATTTCCAAATGCAGCTACATCCGCCCTAAATGGTGACCTGGGGATGTAACCAGTACTCTGAAACCAGGAAATAAACAAGTCATGGGCCAAAGCTACTCGTCCCCCAATTTAAAAATTATCATTTAACGGCCAAAATCTTTAATTCCAAATCTGCCGACTTTATTACACACTTCCCTGTGAATCCCTACCTGGATATTGCACATGAAGTATACATATTGGTTCATGTCAACTAACTGTGACTGGCATAGAAAATCCCCTCTGGCAAATTGTAACTCTGGGGATGAATTGATGAGGAAACCCTTCTAAAGTTAAAATAATATGTAGCTTTGGTCAACTTCAGAAGCTGGACTGGGCTTCTTAAATCTAGCCATTGTTTACAGGTAGAAAGGTTTGGTCACTTGCCGTGATTACCTGATTGTTTTAAATCAAAGCTTCCCTGTCTGATGTGGCAGGGATGCTTGTAAGCCCTTACAACCCCTAACGCCATGTCAGTGGGAATCTTATGCTCCTGACACATTAAACAAAGCCAGACTGGACTGCAAGAGAAAGGCCTGACCAGAAAGCACCCTGTTCTCCATGGTTGTGTTAAAAACTAAAATGTTAATAAAACATCACAAAGAAGCTTAATGTGTCATACTTATAACAAGGATGGCCCCCAAATAAAAAAGAAATCAGGAACTATTCCTTCTCTGTTAGACAAGTGACAGAATTTCCTGATCAGACAGAAAAATCCACTAGACCTGAGCCATGATTGTCAAAATTCATCAACATTTCCCTCCTTCATAGAGGCTTTTTTCGGTAAAAAACTGAAATGTAGATAATATAAAATGAAAAGAGGGCACATGGGGAACATTTCTTGTGCACTTCACTTTTTCCTCTCCCCAGCCTCAGCTCAAAGACTACCTTTTTATTGTGACATGAAAGAATGTTTCACGGCTGATTATATCCTAGAATGTTTTTTCTATTGCATCAACCCAATGGCTTGCAATGATTACCATTCTGAAATCCTGATAGTTCAAAGCCATATTAATCATATCATTTACTCATTGAAACAAGGAATAAAATTAATTCCATGCTTGACATTCTACTCGCTCCACTGTTTTCAGGCAAACAGACCGGCTCTTAAACCTTAAGCTGACTAGAGGCAAAAACATGTTAACTAGCATTCTGCTGACATGTGTTTCTCAAAAGTGCAGAAAACTTTGGAGCCCGAAAAGCTGTTATGTGCAGAATGTTTGTCAAGAAAAATTGAATTTTTAATGATTTTAAAAGCTAAGCAAAAAAAAAAAACACCCCAAGATCATTGGTCCAAACAAGTTGGGATGTACCCTGCATGGGTGCCTCTCATCTCTCTCATAAACTATATGATATTACATGCCTCTTTTGACTCATATTTTTGCCACAAGGAAGAGCCTCAGGGCAAAAGGCCTGCTGTAAGAGAACTTCTGGTATCCAGAGTGCCTGGGATGATTTGCCAGCTATAAACTACATTGCCATTTCATAGAAGCAAAATCTTAAAAACAGTTCTTGGGCCTGAAATGTGGTTGGGAATTTTGTGGGTAAGATTTCCATATAATCCCACAAATTATGAATAAGTTCTATTAACTATGAATAAGTTCTGAAGACTGAAACAAAAGCTAGAACAAAAGATTGCCTAAAAAAAAACAATAGTACATACATGCATGTGCAAAATTGGGCCATTCCTTTTAATATCCACACCCTCCCCTCTCCCCCCCTCCTATTGAGGTATACGGAAATCTTGGGGGGGGGGGGGAGGTACTTGCGTCGGCATCCTTTGATCATCAAAAATTTCTCAAGGGGATAACAGAAAGATCTGCTATTTCTAACGGGTGTTCTATCGGCACTTTGATCTTTTTTTCCTTAGGGGGGGATGTTGAGTGAATACCTCAATAGGGGGGGGGGGGGGGGTGCGGATATAAAATGGAATGGCCCATTAATGTTGGGGGTTATACTAAAATCTTGCCATTTTGAGGAATGCATACCTGTTTTATTTTTTATTGACATGTTTTAAAAACTAAATTGAGCTTAACTTCAGTCAAGCTGTCACAAGTGAATAAGTAACTGAATAGCAAACAATTGGCGGTCGGCTCTGCTTTATTTATGAAACCATAAATGAACTGAAAAACAAAGAAAACAAACTGTATAAAACAATAGAGCGCAAGACAACAATAGGTAGAAATAGGTACAAAACAAGACATGTTTTTACACCGAGGTTCAGCCAGTATTCTAGACTCTATTAAATTACATTACGCCCAGCATTTCCCATTCCAGTCATTCCAAAATTCTATAAATTGTCACGTACCGGGGGTGAGTGGCGAATGGTCTTTTAAAAAATTAAGATTATATATGGGTCTCGCAGTCTCGGTTATTTGAGCGGTTCTCCACGTCTCGGTGTCTCGATTTATTTGGCAAAGCCTTTCCATATAGCCTTTCTCTCCGCCTCGCATTTTGGAAGTTTATAAGTGTAGGGCTCGCAGAAAAAATATCTCGAATTTACCATTCGCCACCCGTAAACGCAAAGCCTGAAAATCTGCGAATTATCTCTAAATCTTACGCTTGTTGGATCATAGCCGCATCGTCAGGAACAGCTGCAGTTTTGTTAACAGTTACTCAGGAAAACTGTTCAACTTTCACGTCTCGGAGACCTTCGATATAGCATTGTTTTGGTTTCTTGAAGAACCTACGGTGATCCGCCATCTTTTCTTAGAAAAACGTAAACCAATCAAAATAGATGTAAGAATCAGGATCAATAAACCAATCAGCAGTCGTTTTAGATCGCTATGTCCCAGGGGTTTCTCCTCTCAAACTGCCATTTTGAAAACCGAGAAGCCCCTGGGAACGAGGTTGAAAAACGAGCAACAAAGGCAAAATTTGTTGCTCAAAGTTGACCCGCGCTCTACTTTTCGCAACAAATTTCTTCATTAAATTTTTGGCTGCCATTTGGTGTCCCTAAGTGGGACACCAAGATGGCCGCTTCATACATTTCTTACTAAAAATGTCTATACTCATTCGCCTATAACTCTTGAATGAAATGCTCTTACGCTTCAAAATTTGGCCCAGTGTGTAGTTTTAAACTCTCAACAATTGCGTAAACATTTTAGAATCGAAAACTGCTTCTGAATTTTCATATGACATCAGAGAAAACACTCTATATTGTGGATTGCTAATATAAAACTCTAAAATGAAAACCGGGTGGAAACTGAGACCAAACGAGCCAGTTACGAAGCCCATCGGGTGACTTGTTTGCTATTGTTTGATCGCTGCTTAGCCTCCATTTAAAGCGATTTTGGTAAGTTTGTTACTTCTAGCTCTTTATGACAATGGTTAATCAGTTTAGAATCTTCATTCATTTGCCATTTGTCATAATAACAGCTAAGCGTAGGGTGCCTTTTCATGACAGAAAGTATCTGTTACATTCAGAAGAGAGCAAAACGTGTTTGCTGTTGATTATCGTGTTACTAGTCGGCTGGACGCTTTTCGCAGCTGTTGAAATGTTTGAAGGGCTTTTTCGCAAATTGGGAGCTATTTACTATCTTAATGACAACTCCATCGGGTCACTGGTGCTAGCTCTCATTTGTGCAACCAACCCAACTCCTTTCTCGCTCTTAATCAAATTTGAAAGATTTCGCATAACTGCGATAATCACATTATCTTTCATTTTTTCTCCGCAGTTCATATGAATTTATTTTCATATACACATTGTCATATTCATCACTTCACGGGTATAATAGAACTCATGATTGACCAAGCTCCCATCTGGCCTTGTAGCTCTGTGGTAGAGCGGTTGCACCGGATCGCAAAGGTCATGGGTCAAATCAAGGCTCTGCTTGCAACTCCTTCAGTTTCTGCATAACTGTATGGAGGGGGGTACTGGACAAAAATATCATTGGATCGTACTCCGTGATGCATTATATCGTACCATGCTGTGATGTACCCGGTGATACCATAAACTATCCGGTGTGCTGTTATATCGTTCCCGATATGTCGCTTTATTGTAAAGGTCAAGCCTTTACATCGTGCGGTATGCTACTATATCTTACCCGGCTATATTGTCAGCGGTATGCGGTTATGTCGTATCGGTCATGCCATTACATCGTACCGTATGCTACTTTATTATATACATACTGAGATTTACATACCAGAAAACTATGAGATGAAAATCGTCCCTTAACGTATGACAAGCCATTCTATTGGTCATACGATTTTCCTCACTAGTGAGTCACCAATCAGAATCACGATACGACATTTTTCACTAGTGACAAAAATCGTACACGGGATTTCCCGCCATTCAGTGTGCCTTCACCCTCTTTGAAGGCCTCGAAGAAATTCATTCATGGCGACAAAAGGGTTTAAAGTTCCATCTCTTCAAGGAAAAAATGCGAAATTTCTGCGGACCTGAAGAAAATAACTTTAAAAGATTTTGCTGAAAGGGAAAATATACGTTTAACAGGAGAAAGAATAAGGCTAAAAGAGATGAAAGAAAGCAATAAAATCGACAAACGTGCAAGCAAGTTTGAACTCTCGCTATTTGTTGTTGTTATCAAAGCGGCAAAAACTTCAAAACACAGGCACGCAAACTTGCTTTGTTTTTGTCGTAAAGTATGTTATTATTTATAATCTTGTTATAGTTTTGAAAAAAATTATTGTCGTAGTTATTTTTGTTAGATGTGTGAATTCGGTGAATTTTTCCACTTGAAAGTTGAGTCTGACAATAAACCAAGAACCCTTCTACTAAAGTGTTGATAATTTAATCGTTTCGTCTTGTTTTTCTGTTGCGTAAATCTCAGTATGCATGTACTGTAATCGTGAAGTAACCTCTATATATCGTACCCGGTGATGCTATATTGTGAGTGGTATGCGGTTAATAGCGAGTGTCAAACTGGTCAGCGGCTTATAGTTCAAATTGGCGGGAAAATGTTTATCGCAGTGCTGTACTTTTACTTTTCTTGAATGCTGCGCTGTGCGCGTGTTTGTCTTTCTCGATATTTCTGAGCAAGATCTCGCTAAAACTACCTCGATTTTGAGAAACGCACTAACGGAGTTAAAGATCTCTGTTAGCAATGTTAGTGGTGCCCAAAGTGGTGCCCCATCCGGCCAATCAATTGCGGAATTTTCCACCACACGAGCCTCCGAAAATTACTGTCAGAGTGGTTTACATTTGAATTTGTAAAGACAAAAAAAATTCTGTCAACATGTCTGTATTAACCCTGACTATTTTCATTCGAACAGGAGGCTATCTCCTGGACTCTGTTCAAGGAATGTGATGAGAAGGCCAGTGACTCCAGCCAGACTTAGCAGAACAAATGTAAGGCCCACAATAAGTGATCAACCCAAATCCAAGGAGCCAAAACTAAACGGTTATGCACCTGTTCGCTTCACATCCCTGGAAACCTGGACCCATGATGTTTGTGTCTTGGGGAAGTGTGATTATGTTACATCTGACAGACAAAGAATGTACCTACTTAATTATACAAGCAGGCTTTGGTAAAATGAAACTTGTTTCCCCCAACAAAAAAGCCAATCAAATGGACGTTCAGTCTCTCCTGGAGATCTCCTGGAGGAAAAGTTTCCCTCGGCTGCAAGATGGAGGTGGCATTTAAATTTTAAGAGCTGTACATGTTGGTGGAAGAGTAGGGCAAAGACCTCTCCATCTTGTTCCTCCTGGAAGAGAGGGTTATTTTAATACTATGGCTCACATACATTTTAAGAGAACGCTCCTCGTAGGCTGCTCTCTACATCAGGCCTTTACAAACTGACTTCACCGGGTATATCACAATATGGTACGATATAATGCATCACTCAGTACGATCCAATGAGATTTTTGTCCAGTACCCTCCTCCAAATAACTGCGGTGATCACATTCTCTTTCATTCTTTCTTCGCCGTTCATATGAATTTATTTTTATTTAACACAAATTTGTTGGCAACAGGTTTGAAAGCAATCACAAAATTCAGACAACGTTGGTAAGGAAGAAATGGCAGGAAACGGAAGACAAGATATTTCTGTAAAAAAAATATCAATAAACTCTCTCAACCAATAATGTCTTGAATTATGGCTTAGCTATATGGTGGTATGATTTATAATACCCTGCATTAAAAACACGCTTTGCTGGTTTATAAATAGTTTCTAGATTTGGTTCGAACAACATTTGTCGAAATAACTGTCCGTTTATCCAGATGGATAATAACACAAACTGTTATCTTCTTTTACTTTCTCTCGTCAGCCTTTTCATGTCAACATCTTTTTATTTTGGTATAGATGCTAGTTATCACACTAATCATCGGTTTATTCCACTCAACCCCTTGATTGCTTCTCTGATAGGTTGCTTTTTGGTAAAAGAAACAATCCTTCGAGACACATATTTATTAATGCCTCGAATTGGAGACGTTCCCATTTCATAAACGAGTTCTCGGCGCAGAACTGAACGCTCTAATATCAAAGTTTTATATTTTATCCCTGCTGGCTGTTAAGCTGTGGTAAGGTAGAAGACATTCGCTAAAAATAAAAGTCACGGAAATTTAGTGGTAATTTGGCAGCTGGCATTTTACCAAAGCCGGGTCTTGCAGCAATGTGATCTTCAAATCTCTATAAAATAATAGTGAATTACATCAGTACATATGTCAAGGCATTTTTTTTGCACCCAGTGGAGTGCATTCTACGCACGGTGCGTGTGCGTGAGCTGGCCGGGCGCGCACGGTAAGCGTGCGTTCTTCACACGAACGCGTTTGTGGTCGAATGATGATATAGTTCTTTGCTTAGTTTTTCTTATGCTTTTTTGTTGTGTAAAGCAAAAGAAAAAATATACATGTTGGGTTGCACGACGCGGTTACACGGTTACATCGCAATGTTATGATTTGCTCGTTCATTTCCCTTGTATTATTAATTATTTTCATAATTTCGCCCTTCGGATAGGGCGTTTTATATTTTTACTTAATATAGTCTGTACTTGAAGTAAACAAGGACTAAATTTTAAACCGTCACCCCATGGCCATCTAAGTGAACACTTGATCTTAATGGCAAGGGTGCATGTCCACTTTGCAGGTGGTTTGACCCACGTAGGATGATCGATGACGGTCAAGTGTGTTAGGTAGAATTATATATATTTCATGGGAAACAAACATGTAATCATGACGAAGGGTTTTTAAGACATTCTAAGATGGTTAAATAGTAAATGGAAATTTCATTACATTTTTTAGAACTAGATTCACAACAAAGCTAAAGAACAATCATGGTGAAAAAGTCGACATTTCGAGCTTTTGCCCTAACATGATTTTAAATTAGCAATCTAGTAAATGATAGCAGCAGCTAAACAAAACCAAATTGCATACAGTTTTATTTTTAACGTTTTCACTTTAAAATTTGAAAATATTACTGTTAATTATTTGCAAAATCGCTAAACAGCTCCTAAAATTAATGATAATTTCGCCGTACAGAAATAAATATATTGGCAGTAAGTCTTATGAAGTTATTCTTTAAAATCAAAAGAACGCACAAGGAAAAAAATGTGACAAATTGATGTAATAACGGCCAATGCAACGAGTGTCATGATGGATATTATTTATGGATGCAAATAACATTTTCCTTCACCGGGAGATGTGACGAACATGTGACGTAGTTCTGCGAAAATGTGTCTAATATTACCATGAATTGTCTGTAATCGTTTTCATCAGGTAATGAAAAAAGTATGTTTTTGATTGCTGTCTTTAAATTGTTAAAATGGCCATTTATATATTTTTGACTTTGTTTTTTTTTTTTGGGCCTGATAAGTCAAAGGAATAATTTTAACCGCTATAGTTTTCCCAAAGATACCGTGTAGAATAATATTCTGTTTTGATAAAAATAGATGATAATAACACATGTAATCGACAACATTATAACGCTTATATTTGAACTGTTCTAGTGCACTTATATCAATATACCTTTAATTCATTTTTCTGTTTCAGTCAAGTTTGACCTTATTTTTATTAAGTTATAAACTAAAGAAATTATTTATTTTTTGTCCCTAACTTCTTTTTGCTTGGAAGTGTCTCCTGATTATTAGCTTTGTCAATTTCAAGGGTGAACGGAACTAAAAAAAAATCATATAATACTAAATAAAGAACACATTGACAACTGTACCATATTTGAAGAACAATGTCACGGTGTTTTCGTGGGTGTTTGGAAAACAGAGATTGAATATTTGACCGACTACGTACCCTACGTACTCCCTAAAACATCGAATCGAAAATATCAAGCAATTCCCTGAAAGGAGAACAGTACATAATTTTTAAATTGAATCCATTTCCAATCCTAGCCGTTCGCAGCCAACAGTAGTTGTGACTGATAATAAAATTGGTGCATATATTTTTGGGTTTGTCACAACGACACTATTAATTTTGGTTCAGGTTAAATGCATTTAAAGTCAGGTAATAATGCCCAGTGCATCCATATACTTGATGGATATTTTTTTCTCCTAGTAACGTTACTTATAATTGACGCACGGAATGTATTGGCCTTTGATCCTCTGATATTAGAATCATTCATGAAACACATAAAATGGGCGAAAGGTCACCTTTAAGCCATTTCATTAGGTTCCAGCGAACCCCGCAAGCATGAAAATGAGGATTTGGTTCATAGCGGCTTTATTCCTTGCGGTATGTGTCGGATTTTCCTTCCAAGAAGAACTGGAAAATTTTGACGGTAAAACTGAATTGGCTAAATCATGTATCCATTTAAACGTTTTTTCTTTATCTTTTGTTTTTATTACAAGTTTAATTTAATGTTTTCTTTCTTTTCTTTATAGATGCTTCGTTGGAAGATAATGGTAAGTTTGTCAAAATAGCAAAAAAAAAAAAATAATAAGAACGATTAATAGTTTTATGAACGTCATTTCTTCTATTAAAAATAATAACGATATTAATTAGAATTTATAATATAATTTAAAAGAAAAATTATTGTTAACTATCCTGGTTTCCGTATTAATTTGGCTTCGTTTTCAATTTTTCAGCTCAAGATCTGGAAGAAAACTTTGACGAAGGAGCGGAAACCGGTGAGGGATTAACGCTCTGATTTTGTTATTCATAGGTCACTAAAGACTCGATAAGTTGCACGCAACAGAGCCGATGTCAGTTTCCGATGTTTGTTTCCGTTTTATTTACGTTTTGTTTTGCTCTTCTTTTTCATATTTGTCGAAACTAGCTACATAACTACTGGTAAAAGCTAGTAAAATTTGTTTTGGCAAAAACAATATACAAGTTAACTTTAATAATTGAAGGGCAGGTACATATAAGGCTTATGTTTAATTTTGAGATATTGCACTTACTAGAAAGCATGCACTCTCTTGCTAAAGTTAAAGTAAAATAGATTTAATCAGAACAAAATATCCATTATATATTATTTTCACCAAAAAGACAAACTACATTTTGGCTACTGAGCATGCTGGACTTTTCAGGTCAAAACAATGTAATTATTATATATTTTTTCACGAATGTGAGATGCATCTCTCTTACTTCAGCAAATGTTAACCAGCCATTCTTTTGGCAACAAAATGCTTTTTGGGCTAAAAAGAAAGAGTGAAAATATTGAAATTCGACATGGGCCCTTATTGCACCCTGCCTTTTAATTCCTATATTAAGCTATATTCAATAATCTTTTTATTTTTCTATTTCCAGATCTTGAGGACCCTGCAGGAAAAGGTTAGTGTCTATTGTCGCCAGAAAATATCAGGGTGTTTAATCTGTGGTACTAAATTGTCGCTGCAGTTATTTTATGTATATGTTATATACTCAAAATATTTGTTTAAACTACATGCATGTACAAAGGCCGTTTTTCTTTAATGTCCTTTTCCTTTGTAACACAATGGTGTACTCATAAAACCGTTTAATTTTATTACTTTTTAGTACGGCGTCCATTTTGTCCCAAATTCTTTCGTCGAAAATGTTTCTACTTCAAGAATTGCTACAAACGGCGACGCTTTTGTGTCTGCGTCAAACGTTACTATGGCGACGAGACTGAATACGACAACCAAGTAAACGATGAAGTTGTAGAAGATGAGGCGGAAGAGTTTGATGAAACTGGTTAGTCCTCCGCTTTCTTTAAATATTTTTAAAATAGTTTAATTTATTACAATATTGCCCAGCTGTAATGGCCATACGAAACCAACGGATCAACTGTAGGCCGAATAACTGAACGGATGAATTGAAGCTGCAGTGGATGATTTGTTGGGCTATTTATCCGTTTATTATTTTATAGTTTGTCAAATCGCGTTAAATTCTAAGAAATGTGGAAATAAAATTGAGAACACAAATAATAATAAAAAGAGCTTTAAGTAAATAATTGTTCTATTTTTTTAGATGTTGAAGACCCATCGAGGACTAAATGTAAGTAAAATATTCCTGGACATTAACATTTATTTATGTTTACATTGATATGTACTTATGGATGTAGATCGGTGTCAGTTAAGGCAGGGGTATAACAAGGGCCACATTTCTGTACAAAACAGAAGAGGGGAGGCTTCAGTCTCTCTCCCAGGACCTAAAGGAGCGTGCTTACAATTTCCCACGAAGATGACGAACACCTATCTTCTTACCAAAAATATAAGTGTTGATTATAAATAAACTGAATCTGAAATTTACAGCGATATACGGTATTGCGTGACCTTTTTAATGTCACTGAAATAATGTCAGTCAATTAGTTGACTGATTGGTTTATTGTTTGGTTGATTGAATTCATTGAACTGTTGATTGCTTCATTAAAAGTATGATTCGTTTATTTTGTACTGAATAACTAATTGCATGATAATCCATTGACTCGTTATAAAAAAAAGGGCCCTTGCTTGAACTTTTGATTGTTGCGTTTGCTGACCTGTTTTGACGTATCGAATTCAACGAAACAATAATAACAGAAACCTCCATACGAAAGATAATTTATTTTGGCATTCCAGCAAACACCGATATAAATTAGGTTTATTAATCTCTTTTTTTAGTTCGTCGTCGGTGTCCTCGTTACCTTCGTCGTAAATGCGTTGTTGTCAGGGTGGGTTACAAGAAACGACGCTTTTGTTTTTGCCTTCGTCGTTGTTACGGGGACGAAACCTTGAACGATAATCAACTGAGTGATGACATTCCAGAAGAGGAAACGGAGGAGCTCGACGAAAGCACCGAGGATGAAGAAATAGATAACGGTCAGTAAGGTTGTGTGAGGGGTTGCAGTGATAACTACTAAATAAAAAATGGCGCCACTGATAATTCTTTAACAGGTCTCACCTGGTAACATAGATTTAAGAGATAATTACATAGGACTAAAAAACCGATTGTATTCATCTTTCAATGGGCTGCTTTCTCAACGAGCAAATACATTAATAATTCAAGACGAGAACACAAAGGAAATTACTACCGGAGGTTTGGATACCCGGACTTAATTTTCGTAGATTTTGGAGATTTTATTCCTTCGTTTTCTCCGCATTTAATGATGAGTTTTAGAAGCTATATCAATCACTCGAAAGAGTGTTTCACCAGGTATCCAAACACCTCGAAGTGGTTAAAAAACCTCGGCTGCGCCTCGTTTTTCAAACCACTTCTCGGTGTTTGGATATATCCTGATGAAACACTCTTCATTGATATCTTACTTAAAGGTTTCACTTGTAGGGAGTCTTATTAATTCTCATTGATGTTGATTTTTATTTCAGGTTCAGATCTTGAAGACCCAATGAAAGGTCAGTGTTAAATGAAAATAGTTCTTGAATAAAAGTACTTTCCACATTATTTACTGGCATCTTTTCTGCATGGTTAAAACTTCCGTTTTAACTTTAATTTCACTACTCTCTTCCCCAATTCCCTTCTTATAGCCCACCTACCGCTCCCAAGTTATGTAAACTCTATATCGCATCTCAATCGATGCATTTCGTGTAAAAAGCCTAATGAAACAATACTTTTTTGTTGTTGTGGTTTTTCACCACTATATATTTTTCTCGAGGTTAAAATATACTAACCATAGTCCTTTTGCTCGAATCATGTAATACAAACGCAGTGTCGTTTCATGGCCATTTTATTGCCGCAAGTCTGCCATATTATTGAGTCATTATTTCCTTCCATGTCGTTAACATTTACAAAATGGCAATACAACACTAATACAGTAACATGACAACAGAGATCAGAACAAGGAATTGTTTTCCAGGTCGCCGTCGTGTCTGTCCCAAAAATCGTCGCCGAAAATGTTACTATTACCAGAGTTGCTACAAACGACGACGTTTTTGTGTCTGCGTCAAACGTCGGTATGGTGACGAGACTGAGTACGACAATCAAGTGGACGATGAAGTGAACGATGAAACCGCTGATGAAGATGAAGACGAAGATGAAGAACTTGAGGAAACAAGTAAGATAAATAAAATATGTGGCCTACAAATAAAGAAAATAAACTGAAGCCAATAAACTCAAATGCTACCTCCATTCCATTTTAGAGGATGAGGAAAAATCCCGTAATTATTTGAAATACTATAGAGGTTTTGCACGGCAGCCATGTTGCATGGCAGGAACAATGAACATGTTTTGCATTAGA
The DNA here is from genome assembly GCA_024195265.1 of Dendrophyllia cribrosa. Lineage (NCBI taxonomy): Eukaryota > Metazoa > Cnidaria > Anthozoa > Scleractinia > Dendrophylliidae > Dendrophyllia > Dendrophyllia cribrosa. The sequence continues at coordinate 29,272,922 of JAJLRJ010000004.1, read as the reverse complement.
AAAAACATTCTTTCCCATAGGGAAAATAATCTATTGTTCCTGCCAACATGGCTGCCGTGCAAAACCTCTATTAAAGGAAAAGGTAACCATAGACAGATAAATGATATAAAAAACGCACTTCCTTCTTATTAAAGTCAATAACAAGAGATGATGATATACTAGAACTGGCATCCCTTTTTCCCAAAACCGCCAAAATTGTCTCCAAAAAAACAAAAAATGAAAACAAAAGTGTTATTTATTGAAGAAAGTTAACAATTTTGTTTAAACGATGAATACAATAGAAAATTGCCAATTTTCCTGTAGACAATGCACTTTGCACAATAGTTGTCCTTTTAACTGAGATGGAGGGATTTTTACGTATCACTGTATAAACCCTAAAATTATAATCCAACGAAAGGATGCATTTTCATTCATCCATCAAAGAGAACAGCTTGCCAAAGTCAAGGATTCAAAATATTTAACTGGGTTGATGGTGTGTTTTAAAATATTCAAATAAATGGGTCCTAATTTTTTTTTTCGTGTTTACAGGCCTTGAAGATCCAGCAAAAGGTTAGTTGTTGATCCATTCGTCCATGGTACTTTGATCCTATTTTTATTGTAGTGTGTTAGAATAATTTTGAAACGTTTCTGTAAGCCCTGACTTAATTTCTTTGCATAACTTTATAATATGAGGATATTATATATCCCTTTCAAGATTAAAGACAGTTAAGATGTAAAATAATTAATGTTCTTTTTTTACCTTAGTAATGGTATAGCAAGATGGTAGCCATCTTGATTTTACTAAGAATTCAAATTTATCGGGAAAATGCGGAAATTGCAAATACTTTATGCTATAGTTACAAAATAACATACAATTAAACATTTTGATGCTTTTGGTAGCATTTTATATGTTTTTTTTTCACCGAAAAAAGGTGAAAAACACGCATTTTTATTCAAAAATGGCTTGATCTCATGCTTCTTATGACATCATATATCGTTACCATAGCAATCGGTTGTTGCCAAACTTTATCATAAATTGCTAATCATAAATTATCTTGAAAATATCGGAGAAAAACCTTAAGGGGGCATCCACTCCCCCTTCCCCCCCCCCCCCCCTCCCCTCCCCTCTACGTTCGAGGGTTAATTTCCGTCAAGCAATTGTTTTAAGTGGGGTGCGTGTTTATAGTCCTTGAAAAACAGTTGGCCATACATGTAGTTAGGCCCCTGTAGGCAACCTTTTTTTTTTTTTTTTTTTTTTTTATTATTATTGCCACACACAAAAAGCACTACTTACAATACCTTACAATACAGTTTCTTACATTACCTGGGTTACAGTTACTCATACTACAAACAATACGCTGACTTACTTACAATAGGATTACTTACGATACATTACGCACACGCACACGTGTATAGCCCTTTGTACAGTGTCATCACGCTATCTCAATATGGTATATAATTTACTTGAAGAATCATTTGTGTATCACCCCCATGATTTTCTAAAGAGTTGCACCTAGAACTGCTCCAGTTTTGAGGCTGTTATAACCTGCCAGGAAGCTTGAGAAATGTTCTATTTCAGGAGTCAAGTTGCGTGTTCTACAGATCCATATATAATATCTGGCCACCAAAAAGTTGAAGTTAAGTTTTTGTTTATTCTTTGAGGTACATGGCTTAAGGCCCAAAATTGTAGTTAAGGAGATGTTGTATGTTCTCAGTACAAGTTTTTGGCTTATAAGTAGTTCCTTGAATTTTTTCCAGAAATCAGAGACGACTCTACACGAAAAAAAAAGATGGATCAGACTTTCTTTCTCGATTTGGCAGAAACTACAGAGATCATTATCTTTTATTCCTACTTTTTTTAGAAAATCATTAGTCGCTAATCGTCTATGCAGTAGTTTAAATTGGAAAACAATTATTTTTGTAGATTGTATACACTGGAAAGGTAACTGGTACGCCGCTCTCCAGTCTATTGGCTCGTGAGCTTCAGAGGCACAATCTACATTCCATTTTTCTTGAGTCTTAGTGGGGTTTTGTTTTTTGGAATCCATTAATTTTTTACAAGCCAGTCTGTTTGGTTTACTTGCCTTTGTGAATGTGGTGTAGAAACTTTCATATTTTAAATTTGAATTATTACGTATGGGTGTTATGTTGTTTTTTCTTAGGACTTTTATAGCGGATATCATCCCGTAAAAAGTAAGGTAGTTTGTTTTGATGTCGTAGCACTCTTTGAATTCAGAAAAGGTTAGGAAAGTATCTGAGTCTTTCATCAAATGCGAGACTTTTTGAATCCCTTTAGACAGCCATGCTTCGTAAAAGATTGGTCTATTGTCAATTCTTATAAGAGAGTTGTGCCAAAGGTTCGAAGAAAGAAAATGGTCTGCTGACTTAACATTATATTCAAAGGTGATTTCAGACCAGATATTTAAGATCTCTACAATAAAAAGGCTTGATAACTGAAAGTGCTTTAATAAATCGCTTTTACAAAGGTTCCCGCTAAAAAGGGCTTTACCACCATAGTTTCGAAGTTCTAAATCAAAAAAAAGTTTCCATTTCCCATGGTTTTTGATATCGATATATTTTCTAACCCAGGTAGTTTTAAGACTCTTGCTAAAGGAATTAATGTCAATCATGTTTAAACCGCCGTTTGCGTAATCGTTGATCATTACATCTCTCTTGATTTTGTCGCCCTTACCGCTCCATAAAAAGTCGTAGAAAAGACTGTTAATTTCTTTCAAGGCATGATGGTTTGTTGGAAGGGGTGATAGAATATAAACGAGTTGAGATGCAATTAAACTTTTCAACACAGTGATTTTGCCCAAAAGGGTTAGTCGACGATAGTTCCAGCTGCTTAAGACTTTTTTTAGTTTTTCTAATTTTTCACTGTAATTCAATTCTATGGTTATTTCAGGATTGATCGATAACCATACACCAAGAGTTTTGACCCTTCCTTTAACCCACTTCAGGTCCCTTTCTGGGCATAGTGTTTCTTCTTTGTTGGCATTGGCGCCAATCCAAAGTGCTTCTGTTTTTTTGTTGTTTAATTTGAGGCCTGATATTAGACGGAAATTATCCAAGACATCTAGGGAAGATATAAGAGATTCTTTGGAACCATTTAGAATTAGAGTGGTGTCATCCGCGTACTGGCTAATTTTTATTTCCTTTCCATTTACGGAAATGCCTTTGATATTCTGTTTTTTCCGTATTGCATCAGCTAGAACTTCAACACAAAGAATAAAAATATAGGGGGAGAGAGGGCAGCCTTGTCTTACTCCTCTTTCTAGTTTAAAAAGGTCACTGGCCCATCCATTATTTAGGATGCAGCTTTCTGTGTTATAGTAGCATATCTTAATCCAGTTAATTAGAGATTGTCCAAAATTGTAATGTTTTAATGTTTTTTGTATGAAAGGCCATTCTACTGTATCAAAGGCTTTTTCAAAATCAAGAAAAAGTAAAAGGCCAGAGGCTTTAGTTGCTGTTGCATAATTAATTATTCTATCAATGAGCCTGATATTCTCCCCGATATATCTGTCTTTAAGGAATCCAGTTTGATCATTGTCTATGAGATTTGGTAGAGTTTTTTTAAGTCTATTCGCAATAGCTTTGGTCGCAATTTTGTAGTCGCAGTTTAAAAGGGTAATAGGTCGCCAGTTCTTAATAAGGTAAGGTTCTGCGTCTTTTTTTGGAATTAATTTAATGATCCCGCGTCTTTGAGTTACAGATAGTTGTCCTGTCTGGTACGCGAAATTAATCGAGTTCACAAGGTAATCAGACAAGTCATTCCAAAAAAGTTTGTAAAATTCGGCGGGCAGTCCGTCTGAGCCCGGTGTTTTGTCTGCTTCTGTACTTTTTAATGCTTCTAAACATTCTGCTTTAGTTAACTGTCCTTCACAGGACATTTGTTCGTCATGATTCAGCAATTTAGTGTTATTCTCTTCAAAAAACATGTCATTTACATCAATGTCATTAGAACTCATGTGAGAGCTATATAGATTTTTATAAAAGGATTCGCACTGACTTAGGATTTCTTTGTCTGTAGTTACTATTTCATCATCATTAATTTTTAACTGACTTATAACTCCCTGTTTATAATGTCTTTTTTCCAGATTTAGGAAGTATTTTGTATTTCTTTCTCCCTCATTATACCATCTACATTTTGACCTCAAGATTGCACCTTTTGTACGGTACTCTATTATTTTTTCTAATTCTGCTTTGTCCCTTTCTAATTCTCTAAACATCTCTTGTTTTTCATTTTCATTTTCAGGCGTAGTGTCGATAATTATTTGAAGTCTATTTATTGCTTTATCAAGTTCTTCTTCCCGTTTTAACATTTTAACCTTCTTGGCAGCAGCATATCTTATTGACTGCTCTCGTACTTTCAATTTTATCATCTCCCACATTAACGCGGGGTTCGTAGTGTCATCGTTTTGGTATTCTTCTTTAACAGCTTGGATTGTTGATTTTATTTTGTTTACATATTCAATTTCAGTCAAAAGAGAAGTATTCAATTTCCAAAAACCTGGTCCTCTTGGATTCGAGTGCATAGCTATGCTAATATCGATCATTGAATGGTCTGTTTTGTAACCTGTTGAGATATCGGCATGCGTGACATTACACATTAAACTTTGGCTAACGAGAAAAAAGTCTAGTCGGCATTGGATTTCTGGTTTTCTGCGGCGCCACGTATATCTTAGGGTGTCGGGATACAATACTCTCCACGCATCAATTAGATCTAAATTTTCCATAAATTCCTGGACTGATTTAACTGACTTGTTGTGTGTTTTTGCAGCACCGCCTTTCTTATCTTTGTCTAGATCAAATACTAAATTAAAATCGCCACCAATAATTATTTCTTCACATTTGAAATCTAATAAATGCTCAAAGAAGCCTTCAAAGAAAGTCGGGTCATCATTATTGGGAGCATAAATAGTGGCGAGGGTTACATGTTTTTGATTTGTTTTGATGTCACAAATAATAAATCTCCCATTTGGATCATGGTATATACGTTGCATTTCAAAATCAAAGGTATTGTTAAAAAGAATGGCAACTCCTGCTTTAGCACCTGTGCAGCAACTAAAAAAGGATTTGTAACCCCATTCTGCCGACCACAGTGGAGTTGTGTTTTCACAACAATGGACCTCCTGCAACAGATAGATAGAGTTGTTTTTTGCTCTAAGCCAAGAGAACATTTCTCTTCTTTTTAGCATGTCGCCCAAGCCTCTTACATTAAGTGAGCATATTTTAAGATCCATTTGTCTTGAACGTTTTCTGAATCAAACATGTTTCAACGAGTATCGTTCTAAGTGCAATAGCTCTGAAAATCGTGTTGTTGTGGGGGTTTCGCGGTAAACATGAAAACAAACATGAAAAAAAGTTGAAAAGTTGACACTTACATGGGCCGCGTTCATGCATAACATCCATAAAATTAAACAGGTCTAATACAGATTTATAACAGAAAAGGTTAAAAAACAAAAAAGGCTGCTGAAAGGTAATTAACATATTAATACAGATACGAAATAATAAGAAATCTATAGAGACTATAATTATCTTGTTTACGAAAAAAAAAAAAAAAAAAGTTATTTTTGGTGTTTTCGCACTTAGAAAAGGTGACATGCATGGTTTAGTGCTCCATTCGTTAATTGGCAAAAAACACAGAGTGATTATGCGTATGCAATTTAAAATAATCCTAATTAGTGTCAAAACTTTTAGATCTATATGACAATGTTGGAAGAGAAAAAAGGAAAAAATTAGCATAATAGCTCTCAAAATATTCACTTAGGCAAAGGCTCGTCAGCGGAAAGAAATTTTCCGTTTACAAAAAGTTTATCGGGGTACTTTTTACTAAAAAAGGCTGTCAAACCACCTTTTTTGGCCTCCTTAAGTTTATCTATCTGTGGCTTTCTCAATTCGTACAGTTCCTTCGGCATATCTTCAAAGACGCTAAAATCCTTACCCTTCAATTTCTTTCTGGCTTGATCTAGAACTTCTTCGCGGTCGCGATATCTAAGAAATCTTGCAATGATAGGCCGTGATCCGTTAGTTTTTTTCTTCCCAAGTCGGTGTACTCTCTGAAGCTCATACTTGTCGCGTGGGTTTCGAATTTGCAGCTCCTGCTCCATGAAGCTAAATAACACTTCTTCGGTCTTTTCTGTCTCCTGTCGGTTCTCTACTCGGGCTTCATCTTGAGGTGGATGGGATTGTTCCTCAATGCCAACAAACAGTAAATTCTCTCTTCGACTATAATGCTCCTGATACAGCATTTGCTTTTGGAGGTTTTCCGCTTCAAATTTGGCTGCTTTGAGGTCTCTTTTTAAATCGGAGATATCTGAACCGTTGAAATAAACGCTATCCTCAAGTTCCTCTAATGATTTTTCAGCTTTCTTGGATTTTCTTTTCATCTCTTTAACCTCTCTGTCGAGGTTAGCTACATTTTCCTCTATGTTAGCAATTACCGCAAAAACATTCTCCAACCTGCTCTCAATGCTATCTAACTTTGACAGCTTCGCAAGGATCATATCTATCTTCTTCTCCATATCGTCCGCCATTTCGAGCTCTTCACGGACTTCGCTGTCTGTTTCGCTTAATATCGATTCGTTCTGTAATTCTCGAGACCTCTTCTCTTCGGGGCTATTGCCACTTTCAGTCGACGATTCAGATCTTGTTTTTCGCTTCACAGACATAGATTAAAGGCTTTAAAATTGCCAAATAACTACGGAGCACCGACCCGCACGTCTTACTCGCTCTCCATTCTCCCCAGTCTCTCAGACACCCGAAGACCGAAGAAGTGTTATTATGCTATAGTTACAAAATAACATACAATTAAACATTTTGATGCTTTTGGTAGCATTTTATATGTTTTTTTTTTCACCGAAAAAAGGTGAAAAACACGCATTTTTATTCAAAAATGGCTTGATCTCATGCTTCTTATGACATCATATATCGTTACCATAGCAATCGGTTGTTGCCAAACTTTATCATAAATTGCTAATCATAAATTATCTTGAAAATATCGGAGAAAAACCTTAAGGGGGCATCCACCTCCCCCCCCCCCCCCCCCCCCCCCCCCCCTCCCCTCCCCTCTACGTTCGAGGGTTAATTTCCGTCAAGCAATTGTTTTAAGTGGGGTGCGTGTTTATAGTCTTTGAAAAACAGTTGGCCATACATGTAGTTAGGCCCCTGTAGGCAACCTACAGTGGGAATTGACTTTCAGCTGGGCCGGTCTGGTTCTAGATATCCTGGTAGTTTACTCTCTCAGAGTTCGACCGAAGGAAGTAGCAGTCGCTGTCACAGCTCTACATTTGAAGATGGTGCACATTGATCACGTGTTCAGTGAATGCACTTCTCCCAATTGTTGAAATTAAAGCTCTTAATAACATCCATCCGCACTGTAGGCAACCTACAGTGGGAATTGACGTTCAGCTGGGCCGGTCTGGTTCTAGATATCCTGGTAGTTTACTCCTTCAGAGTTCGACCGAAGGAAGTTAGGTAGCAGTCGCTGTCACAGCTCTACATTTGAAGATGGTGCACATTGATCACGTGTTCAGTAAATGCACTTCTCCCAATAGTTGAAATTAAAGCTCTTAATAACATCCATCCGCCTTAGACAGTCAGTCGAAAAAAAATAACAAGTACAAAACGTCAAACTGAACTTAACGGCAAGAAGAGGATATTGAGACAGAAATGAGATAAAAAAATATATAGTTGAATATATTTGTCCGATATTTTCGTAACCTTCAACGGCTGTGGTTTTGCCATTTTTATGGTCTAAAGAAAACCTGTCTTTTTTTGTGTTTCAGGTCGTCGTCGTCGTCGTTGCCGCAAATACTTGCGCCGAAAATGCTTTGTTACCAAACGGGGCAAGAAAAAGAGACGTTTCTGTATCTGTGTTTATCCTTGCTATGCATATGGGGGATGAAACCGCAAATGACAACCAAGTAAGTAAAAAAAATTGGATTGAAATAGATAAACATCAGTCAACGACATGTGGCTTGGTGAATGTGAATAAAGTTTCTAATATTTCGATGTTCAATAATAGCCTAATTTAATGAGATATAAACAAGATATGAAACACGAGTGAGTGTGTTTCATCAGGATATCGAAACCGTATTTCGAATGAAGCTACCGTTGGAAGATTCCAATAATCAGTTTTTTCATGATCAATAATGCAATCCGTTCCCGATTAATGAAAGTCATCCCCAAATGCTAAGCGGAACGCGCTGAGTATTTTGACTGTAAACGTGATGAATTATAAATGCATTTGATTTAACTTTTAACCGTATTTTTGGTTTCGTTACAGGTTGTCTAATGCTGCAACAGCAGTACGGACCGTTGACCAATTAACGAATCATGAGAACAAGACAGCTAAAGTGCCTTAAGTATTAAGTTAACTTAAAAATCGAATTCATTTCAAGGGGAAAATCTGTCAGGATAATTAACATAATAATGTAAGGTAAAATAAACGCATCTTAACAAAATGATATCGTTTTGGTTGTCTCTCCTTTGTGTTATAGGTGTATTTACTCTAATTAACAACTCTATGAACGAAACCCTCCCACATAAACAACAACAACAACAACAAGCTTTTGGATCCTTATAACAGCAAACAGAAAAAAACAGGAATAGATAAATATAGAGCGTTTTCGCTCACATGATAGGCGGCCATATTGGAGTGCTAAAACAATAGGAAGTGTTTGAATAAGAATAGAGCTAAAGTCCCATAGGATTCGTTTTGGACACCAATATGGCCGCCATTTCATTGTTTTGGGACACCAATATGGCCGCCGTGACGTCACGTGAAAACGCTCTATTAACAAAGCTTTTCTTTAAGCTCCAAATCGGAAACAATTAAATTGAGTCAACTGCTCATTTGCACAAATACAACTTACAAATTACATTAAGTTGATTAATCTGCATGGTGTTTGCTCCAGTTTTGAGAATTGTAAGCCCTACGCCACGTGAAACTTCGATGCTGATAAAAGTAATTTATGAAAGGTAACATATTAAAATTGTTTCGATCCATACATACTCAGCTGGGCTACCCACAAGTAATAAGGTGACGTGGAGTGATTTTCAAGCGCACCTTTCTCCACACCCGAGATAATGTCGCTCTTTTATTTCGAGTTTACCACAAGTTAAAGATAGAGAGCAGACCACCCAATAAGCCAATTATAGGCGAGATTTAGGATGATGGTCACGCGTTCTCGAAATTTTTTTAAAAAACTTTTAGAGCACTTTGCTTTAAGCATGAACTTGAAGGTGGGAGGAATGAAAGGAAATTAATTTGTGGGCCAATGTGCTCATACTTATTTTCAGCCCCAAAACGTCTACAGAAAACTTACTCTTTTGATCCTTTAAGCCTGATCGTCCCCATCGTCCCAGTCGTCTCAAAAAATGTTCAAGCGATCGGGACAATTATATGAAAACACTTCCCGGACGCTCGCAGATGATGGCAAACGACCCGAACGATCGGGACGACCGCGATCGCTTGGATAGAACTGGGCGATCGTGAAAAATCAGAAGCGATGAAATGGAAACACTCTCAGACGATCGGAACGATCGAGATGATCGAAGTCTATCCCAGAAAGCATCATTCTCGTCGCCAGAATTGGAGTTCGCGAATTTTGACCAAAATGGCGGCAACGTTTTAGTTGAACTCTTCACTATTTATGGAAGAGGTACAAAAATACCAGTGCATGTATAACAAATTTTCAAAAGAGTACAAAAACAAGTATACACGATTGAATTGCTTGAGGAAAATCGGCGAAAAATTTGACTTGGACGCTGTTAAAGCCGAAAAGAAATATAAAAACATTCTTCTACGGCGCAAAATTGAAAGAATAAGCAGATAGTACGCCATGACGTTCGCTCTTCGATTAACATCTGCCATTCTGTTTGCGAATCTCGCGCCAAAGTTCTGTTGTCGGGCCCAGGAGGTTTGTTGACGACCGTAAGCTCCCACGATCGAGGCGATTATTTGGAAATCAGCGATCGCCGCAATCGTCCAGATCGTCCCAATCGTCTAAAAAGAATTGAAACGACTGGGACGATCGGGACGATCCGAACGATCATATAGAAACCAGGCTTTAGTTCTTGCATGAAATAAAGAAAGTGCATGTATTGAGAATAATTCGGAATCCACTAGGGTGAAATTTTGATAAAATACCATATTATGGAAAGCTCTTCAGAATAAAGATTCATCCATGAATTGTAACCAACTTCAACAAAAGAACCACTGCCCCTATTGTTTCATTTTATCCGATGCCAGTTTTCCTCAGTGGCTATCCAACAAACGTTTCTTTTTAAAAGTTAGCCAATCGGAGAGCGCAAATTTGTTTCATGAGCACGCCTTTTTACAAAGGATCATTTATAGTCGTTTTTTAGGTAAAGCTGAAGTGAACCTTTTTTTTTCGTTGTCTTTTACGTTTGTGGATTTTAAGGACAACTACTTGGAGCTATATTTGGCGGAAGCGAAGAACTTAGGAGCGCCACCCTTTAATTCGCTGCTGCTGCTAAACATGCTAAGCCCCGCTGGCATTCACAAAAAGTCAATTTCCTATCGCTGAAACTTATTGGCATTCGAAACGTCAGAATTTATATGAGTGTTTTTGTTTTCAGGACAGGTATACATATGTAGGTGGAAAAGCAGTTCTAAAGAGGTTTATTTCGTCGCGTGTTGTTCATATGTTAGGTCTCGTTTCCCGGCAAGTGAACGATATACGAGCTATTGATGCATTGATTACTGATATTCAATCAGTGTACACTGTTGAAATCATTTAAGAAAGCGAGCTCTATATTATGCATATATTTACCAATGGGGTAACAAGATTACTATATATGAGAAAAATTGAACTAGGATGAGAGTAATATACGGTATTTATTTGGTAGAAAATGATATTATTGCAGTCATTAAATTAATGTTTACAATAGTAGCTGGTTTTAACGCCAGAAAGCACGATCAGCAAATACCAAAAAGATAACAGACCCAACGTGATACAATAGCTGGCATAGACCGCGAACAATTTTAGGTGAATTATTCACAATACTTTCGCATTCTATTGGCTGGCTCCTTGCATATGTAAACTATAAAATAATGTATAATGTGTGTATGAAGAAATTGCCTTAAAATAAATATTTGAACCAGATATATTTTGCTAACACACAATATCATGTTATATGAATATTGCGCATCATCAGGCCTTAATTTACTGTAACTCAGTCTCCTGTGTCATATTGACGTTGTCTGTGTAAATGAAACATGTTTATCTACTCCTTGAAACTACATCTTTCGATCTTAAAACCATTTGCTTCTTGAGATGCTTTTTTAATATAGTTTAAAAATGACTCATGGTTAAGAAAAGAGCATAATTGAATTTGAATAAAATAGCAAGAGTTTAAAAGTAGGGAAGGAAGAAAGACAATTATTTTTTGAAACCCCAACAAACAGTTGATACCCACGCAAGAGCACCCCAGGCTGGCGACGGACTGTTTTGGTGTCCGTCTACTAATTATTAACTTCATATTCTTATTTAAAAAATGATTTTATGTTAAAATGATTTCAAAGTATTTTTATTTTTATTTGTCTTCGTCTCAGAATTATGGTAATTAATCTGGAACAAAAAGAAATAAAAACCAGTTTGAAATCTTTTTGTTCTAAAATTAAGTACATTTTAAACTACAATATAAATCCTTAGAACCGATCACAAGTAGCTCAAACAAATGGTATTTCATTGCTATCTAACCTCAAATGAATGGTAAATAAATTAAATTAAGTTTTTCCATACATTTGCCGGGATAATTACTTTCCTTGACCTGTTTATAACGTTTGCCTCTACGCGATAAAGAGAACTTATATGATATGTGCCCTCCTCGTTAAGTTTACCATTTTGTACGCCCAAAATGTGTTTACGGGCCATGGAGGGTTGACGAGACACATGTGGGATATATAGAGAGCTATGTGTTCAATAGCAGCAACCATGCATATATATATATTTTTTTTTTTTTTAACATAGACTGTGTATTGTTTTATTCTATGCATTATTTTACCTAAAATTCTGAAGCAATACATATACTTTAAGTATCTCTTAGGAATCTCAGCTGTATATCGCCCACTCTCTGAAGTTTACTACCTGATATTACTCCATATATCAGAATGAATTGTCATTAATTCCTCAGTATGGTTCAACAATTGTTGCACCAAATGGAATTGCGGCATTAACCTTTGAATGGAAAGTTAATATATTTGATTTTGCGGTTTGCTAATGACAGATTATTAATTGTCAAAGTTAGTATGGGAATGAATCATAATATGTGAACTGCGGATAGAAAAGTAAAGTGAAGAAATGGTCCTTGCAGTTGTGTTTGTAATTTAAGCAGTTGCGAAGAAGCCTGTAACACGAGAAACACTTCAACAGAGATTATTGTGGAGTAAACGTCTTTCCGTGGCAAGTTGTGCGGAGTAGGGACATTAATAAATAACATATTAAATATTAGTTTCAATCATTCTACAATGACGCAGCAATACGTATATGGCAATACTGGTTGCACCCAAGAGGCTCCTTAATCAATAATTATAGGTGTTCAAATGTATTTATTCTGATATCAGTTTGGGTCTATTTTTTTCTATATTTCAAATTATTTTATAATTGCGCTGGTAAAACGTTAATGTTATCTAATGGTTGCAAATTCAATTACTTTTAAAAGGAAACTTATAGATAATAACAGAAGGAAATATTGAGGCCATAAAACGATATTGTTTGCAGTTGTTAATTTACGATATTACCGGATAAATTGGTAAAAGGGTATATAAAGATATCCAATAATGTATATGGAAAAGCGTTCGTGAAACATGTAAAAAAAAAAACGTGCTCGTACTAGTACTACCTTAACTTTCTTTATGCGTTGCCATCAGTTTTATTTCTTAAAACTTAAAGTTGGGTTTTGTATGAACAGATCAGAATTTAAAAAAAAAAAAGAACTAAATATGGAATAATCAAAAGGTACCGACAAAAAGCAGAACAATGCAATTAAAGGTGTTATTGGAAATTTCAACTTGTATTGACGTATTTGGAAATGACAAATAAAATTTATTGGCTTTACATTATGCCCCAAAATATTGGAAAGGTCACACAAAAAAATGCATAAAAGCATCGAAAAGTCTTTTCAACAAACAGTCGTTGGTCGAAGAGCTGCATTAACCATGAATTTGGAAATTTGGTTCAAAGCCTTTTTTCTTGCAGCTTGCGTCGAATTTTCTTTCCAACAGGAGTTAGAAAGTTATGAAGGTAATCATAATGATGGGGGTTTTTGCCTTTTATTGAACTTATGGTCAATTTTTTTTTTTAATAGCATCTTTCATTCAAGTTGCAATTTTCTCACTCAATATAATGGTTATAAATGGCTTTGGACTGCAGAACAGTTTCTTATTGTGTTTTTGTTTACAGTGGATTATTTAACTGTTATATTATTAAGATTGAAATTATATTTTTAAGCTATAAAGTCTTAAACCCACTAATCTAGAAAAGCTTTTATTTAGATTTTTCTGTTTTCACCCTGAAGGCATACAGTCAGTAATTATAATCCTTTAAATTTACATGATGAAAATGTTATTATGCTACAGATCTTGTACAGTGCAATGACACATGTGCCTAATTGTTGTTTTTAGTTGGAGGCCTAGAAAAAGAAGGATTTAGTAACCAAAGCTTCAGTAACCAAAGCGTGCCAGGTCCAGGTAGGCATCTATATGCTCCGAAATCAATTGTTTTCAGTTTTCAAACAAACACGCATCCCTTTCCAAAAAATATGGCTACTTAGCAAATATATATAAATATATTTGCCTTCTGTATTCTCGTCATGTACGGCGGTAATGTTTTTCTCAAATGAAGTTATTGTACCTACCGTCAGAAGGTCTCGCCGCCTGTCACATGTTATTTAAAAATAGTTGATTCAAGTGTATAAGAGGTAAACTCTATAGTGAAGGTATTATGTAAGCCATTTTATGATATTATTAAATATGTATCTTTTAACTTTAATCCTTATAGCGCCAAATTGTATCGAGAGAGAAACTTGCAGGGCGATGCAATAGGGCACATTGGAAAGTTAGGTCCTCGGAAACTGCAAAGAGCGTTGTAATATTAAAGGAAATAAAACGAAATCTAAACTAATAAACGAGGACTAGACGGACGCTTTTTCAACAAGTCAAGAACTCGACAGACGTAAATAGAAGAGGATTTTAAAACAATGAGTAGTCACAAATAACAAATAAGCTCTTTTAAATTACATTGTTTTTGTTTTCCTAGTGGACGGGAATTGGGGTGAATGGAGCCCGTGGAATGGCTGTACTAAGACATGTGGAGGGGGACAACAACTGAGAAATCGTACATGCAACAATCCTGCACCAGCTAACGGAGGGAAAGATTGCGAAGGAGCATTCAGACAAAGAGATCGACTCTGTAACAGCCAAAACTGCCCAGGTAACGGTTCTTGGTCAAATTATTTGATCAGTTGGAGAAATCTTCGAACTCTCCATTTTCTTGCACTGACGTTGAACGTTTATAAATTTACAAGCTTTTACTTTTACCCACAAAAGCTCGTGACGTTTTCTAAAATTTATCTGAGTGGGACTATTTCGCAAGGCTTTTTGATAAGCATGTTTAGACAAAATTAACGTTTATACGGATACATTTTTAATTAACTTTCCTCTAGTAAATTAACAATGAAAGCTCATTTTTGCATTACTACTTTGATTTTAATCAATTTTGACTCACTCAAATTTGCCTTTTCTCCAATATGATGGATATCAAAGATGGCGGAATGTGACCCACCTTAAGTGTTTTGGACAAACTATAAACCATCCAAGTTTCATATCCATAGCCTTAATATTCTTAAAGTTACGGATAAGCAAGTCTATCATAATTTCATTGCTAATTTAGTTCGGTTAATATATGACTGTAGAACTGTAGGTAAATGATTTTTAGGCACCAAGGAAGAATACATGTAACTATGGATTGGCACGTTGAAAAACTGCTGAAGAAGAGAATGCAGAGACCTGACCACTTCTTCTCCAGTCGCGTAAAACGATTTACTTAGGAAAGTAGTTGCAATTAGTGCATTACGCAACAAGAAGGCTGACGGAAGATCAAAACACGGTAAAAAGTTATTGTGTGACTTTCGTGACAGGAAATTATTGACGAGGTTTGGCACAATCTCCATCTGACATTTCTGTGCTCTCCTCATTGAATCCATTAACAGTGACAGGAAGGCAAAGTTCTTTCCGAAATTATGTCAAACTATTACTGTCGCTGTTACATACTTTTTCCTCTTCATGTTAAACACATAAGGCCATAATACTAGCATCTAATTCGTTGGTAAAGGTTCTGCAGGTCTTACGTGGCCGGCGTGCTGACCCTGCGCACCACCCTCCTACTTTCACATCTTGAGCTGGGACCAGGCAACGGTGGAGTTACTGTCACTCTAGTCACACAATATTTTGCCCGGCGTCCTCTTCCATTTATAACGTCCTGTTGCGTAAGTTCACTATTTTCCATGAGAAACAGAACAGCAATTTGTATTTCAGTATATTTAACAACTATTCACCGAAGTGGAGGTGGGTAGTGGTGGATATTTACCGAGCCGCGAAGCGGCGAGGTAAATATCCACCACTACCCACCTACACTGAGGTGAATAGTTGTTTTAGTATATACTGAAACAATGAGATAATATAACGAAAATGATGCTTTTTAACTCATTTATTCCTGTCAACGATTACAATTTTCGCGCGCAAATTGCTGGGAGGTGAATAGCACTTGCTATTCCGAGTTTCAGTAGCCAATCAGAGCGCGCCAACAATTCTATCCACTGTTTCAGTATATACTAATATGATATACAAATCTACTAGTGTTCTATCACGAATGCTGTTCTCTTCAGTCTCTTATTTGTCACGCGACTTACTCTTTTTCCTGTTGTAGAAAGTGAGTAGAGAGAGTAGCCGTTTATCCGCGCGTGGCGTGACCTATTTATATCATTATTCAAGAAAAAATGCCAGCCTGTCTTCTTGTCAAGTTTTGAACGTCTAGTAGATTTATACTTAAACAATTAGATTATTCGTTCTTGGTTACTATTCGTGATAGTTGATTCGGGCTTCGCCCTCGTCAACTATCACGCGATCACGCGATAGAAATTTCGAGCTCATAATCTAATTGTTAAAAATAATGACTGAGGATCTTATTTGAAAAACCTAGCAGAGCTTGCTTAGATCTTTTGCCAATGTATACCGACCGAACGTAATTATTAATGTATTTGAGCGATTTCCTTACCTTTATTCACCCGCAGTTGATGGAATGTGGGGTTCTTGGACTTTTTGGAGCACTTGTAGTAAAACATGTGGAAATGGTACACGGGAGCGGAAACGACTTTGCAATAATCCAAAACCAGCTTTCAATGGCACGTACTGCCCTGGTATTGGAAATGAGAGGCAGAACTGCAGTGTTTTATCTCATTGTCCAAGTACGTAAATTTTTTATCTATTTTTTTTTTCATTTGGCCGCTTCGATTCGTGGTACTTAAGCTAGTAAAATAGTTTTGCTAAGATTATAACTAATGATGCGTTTTCTCTGCTGTTATGGTAATAATATTTATAATGATACAAAAGTAATACGTCAGCTAATTGACATGTTTTGTTCGTTCGTGCAGTTGATGGAATGTGGGGTTCATGGTCTTCTTGGAGCGATTGTAGCAAAACGGCGTGTGGAAATGGTACAAGGGAGAGAAGACGACTTTGTAATAATCCAAAATCATCCTTCAATGGGACATACTGCCTGGGTATTGGATATCAGAAACAGAACTGCAGTAACCTTTCTCCTTGTCCAAGTACGCGAGCTTTGCACTTTGATTTCACATGTGGGATTTGCGTTATATAGCTTTGTGATTATTATTAAGGGGAGCAAAACATGTTCAATATGCTTAGTGCTCACGAAACGTCTTTTTGTTTATAGATTTTTCGATTTCCTTGTAGTGGGAATAGTTTCACATTTTAAGTTAACTTCCATTTATTTTTTTGCTAATACTATGTATAACTGAAGATAAAGCAGATCGGTGTTTTTAATAAATAACAATAAAACGCTAATCAGTGTCCTTTTTTCGCAGTTGATGGAATGTGGAGTACTTGGACTTCTTGGAGCCCTTGTAGCCAAAAGTGTGTCAGTGGTACACGGAAGAGGAAACGGTGTTGCAATAATCCAAAACCAGCGTTCAATGGAACGTATTGCCTTGGTATTGGATATCAGAAGCAAAACTGCAGTTCCCTCTCTCCTTGTCCCAGTACGTGGTTTTCATGCTTTACATTAGCAATTCTAATCTGCGTTATACTGTAAGAACGGGGTTTGCGATTAAAGTACTTTGGTGGGAAAATATTCTGCTTTAATCTTGGTAAAATAACTCTGCAGCTTGCTTTTTCTATTTTCATGTCCATTGACCTTCCAATCCCAAACCAATTTGCTGAATATCATTGCAAACAAGAAATTGGAAAGCAATTCTGAAGAGATTTCGTGTTTTTCTGTGAATGCTATAATGGGTTAACGAATATTTGGTTATCCATTTTCAGCTCGACGGCCATCCTGTCCAACATTCAAGCGTCGAAAATGCTTCGTCTACAAGAACTGTAAAATAAGACGACGCTTTTGCAAATGCGTTCCACGTTACTATGGCAAAAAACGTAAAGATGGCAACCAAGTGAATAAACAAATCTCTTTTAAAACGGAAGAACTTGTCTCAAAATATTCAAGACACTTCATGCCAAGCTAATGGCAATATACACCCCGTAGATAAGATTTGAGATAATGTGATTTAGTTATAGTTTATATAATTCCCTGATGATCTTTTCATTTAACGACGGCAGTGTCTGCATTAAGATCAATCTCGGGTATGTCGTGAAATTGTCTACGATGATTGACTTGTCACAGTACTTTTGATAATTCGCCTGATTCTCGGACGGTCTGAGATCGGTTTTACTCACTCTCTCCTCTCCCGGCATAATGTCCTATGTTTGATGGATTTTTTTATGACGCCATCTGACAGTTGAATATTTCCGCCAATCAAGGTGGTTGTTGGGCGTTTTTTGTTTTCTCCAAACGAAATTTCAATAATGATACTGAACGTTCTTTAAAAGGACATCAGACGGAGAGAGGAAGGAGTTGATTACGGGCGACCGCAGACCGTCTGATAATATGACCAGTCAGAATATAAGAAAGAAATGTTGTGGCATATCGTGTTAATTAAATGTTAAAACTGTACCTTTAGGATAAATAAGAACTTTCTATTTCTCTGATCAATGGTTTTGTTTTTTGTGTTTTTAAGGTCTTGGAGACCCGACTAGATGTAAGTGCAATGTTCTTTGACCTATACAGAACATAAAGGGTCATTTTCTTATTAGAAGCCATTTAAAACGGATTTTATTTTCACAGAATTCATACACAAGTAGGATTCAATTTTATTTTCCTTAGAGAAGAGAGATGGAGAGAAAAGTTCGAAATTAGGGTAACATTTCAGTGCCTTGAACTCGCGCCTCCTGATTCCTATTCCCGACACTAAACCACTCGCCCACCGAGGAACACATGCTTAGTAATGAATAAATTTTATTATTTCAAGATAGATACGAATCAAAACACGTGTCTCGGTTGAAAAATCCTTTTAGATCGATTTTAATGTTGCATTAAAGACTCCAAATGCGAAACTTCTCTAAGCTCATTGTTTTTTTATATTCGTTTACAACAAATTAGCTATTGTCATCGCTAGATTCACGTTGTTATTGTAACGAAACGCATTCGTAAACAAAGCATTAGGTCACTAAGTTTACATTTGATGGAAGGAGTGAGTGGATGAATTTAAGCCACAGTTACCGATAACCCGTTCATTGCGCATGCGCGTATTCACGGGTTAAAAAGAGATAAAAAAAATTAACACCAAAGGTATACCAAAACTTTATTTGCATAATATCGGTTCTTTATAGCAAAAACAAATGATCCGTTAGCAGTTAAATATTTCGTGCTATTTTTAGTCATTAAGAATCTATGAAAAGATCGGAGATAACAAGTTTGATTTTGCAGTCTTAATGTTGATCTTGTTGACTTTATCTGCTCATACGTGACTTTTTCATAAGGTGACTTCAATGTTTTAAAGGTTCGTGACTGTTAAAGACAACTGACTTTATGAATTATATGGCTCATCGCGAGAAATTTGGGACATTTGAGCCCGCGGAGTTATCAGCGGCAATCTGGTAAAACAAAATGGCGGCCAGTGTCCGTAAAGCCTCTTCAACCCTTTTATTTTCTTTTAACATAAACGGTAGATGTGATCCACTCGCTTGTAATAGGTCTTGATAAGAAACGTTTGCTATTACTTGTTTGAGCTCTCTCCATCTTAACAGTACCTTGTGGGGGATTGTTATTGTCAGGCATTTTCCAGATCGTTGCTCAAAAATATAGTGTAAAGATGATTTTTGATCAGAAATGTTAATTTGAAAGTTAGTTTTTAATTGCTCTTTCCATGAGACGTGGTCCGACATGGCAGATCGTGTAAATAGCGCATAAATTTTGGCTCGAAAATCTCGAAACTCCCGCATAAATGGTAATAACCGCTGAATGGAAATCTTGACTTTTGGCTCAAATACCGCTTGCGATACGCAAAAATGAGGTGTACTTGAAGGGAAATTCGCTTTAGTAGAGGGACCACTGGTCAAAAATACAGAAGAATAATAAAACTAGAGAAGGAGTTCTTTCAAACGATGCCTCTCGGAGCAAAATTGGAGCAAAGACGGCCGAAATATCACCGTTCGAAGACAGTGGATTTTGGGATTTCAGCGTGGACTGCTGCCTGATGTTCAGCTGAATGCCATTTTTCATGTTTTTCAAATGCAAAAAGGAAACATCGAAATTAACCGCATGGAGCTGTGAATCGAAAAGTGAGTTAGTTTAACATATAGTTTTATCAAATCCACTTGCACATTTTTTCGATCACATTCGGTTAGCCGACAATCGCTATTTATTTACTATGTGTTTCGGAATTTTCGATACATTCTCCCACTACGCCTTACAATTTTTTGCGCAAAAATTGCTCGCAGAAAACGTTCAAAAGGAAACATGAAATTTGAAGTCTCCACTTTGATTTTTGTACCATGTGTTTCTTAATACAACAAACTAGCATGTCTCGGTTGCACATTTTTACTTTCGCTGATTCGTCAAGAAATATTTCGTAAAATATTTCAATCTCCATATGTTTCTTTGTGATATTTCTGTTCGCTTCCATGCTCAATCTACCGCAGGATATGCTATTCGCGGGCTCAGATGTCTCACTTTTCTCGCGATGTTTATTTTTCACGTTTGTTTACTGATAAACAGATTATTAAGTGATAGATTGATCAGTTGACTGACTCATAAGCTGATTGATTATTTGACTGATAAACTGATTGGTTAATTGATTGATTGATTGATTGATTGATTTATACAACAACAACAACAAGTTTTATTTCAAATTGAACAATAAGTTCACAAAGGTTTTGCCGGCAATTAGCAAGGGCTATTCGCGGCGGGCAATTTAAGTTGTCCTTGATTCCCGTTCTTTACCCATTGATTTTGAATTAAGCATGAAACCGCCTGTTGGCAGTGATCATAATTGTTTCTTTTTTTTTTTCAGTTCATCGTCGTTGTCCTTATAAGTACAATCGAAAGTGTTTTGTCTCCAAGCGTGGTGACAAAAAATGGCACTTCTGTTTCTGTGTCCGTCGTTGCTATTGGAATAAAACTATAAAGGGAAAAAATAAAGCGAGTTAAAGGTAAATGTGTAGACATTAATATATTTCTTTGCATGTTAGTAAAGTGTATACAGTGGAACCTCTACTTTGGGACACCTCGTTTAAGAGGACACTTTGTCTGGACCCGGCCGGCAAAATGCTGATGTAATTTTTATCATTTTTACTGCTATTAAAGGGACATCTATTAACGGGACATTTATCCTCGTCCCGATGGTGTTCCCAGCTGAAAATCGTGATCGCCTTATCCTCAATATATCCTTGATATGTACCGAGTTAAGCTGACAGTTTAATCCTTTTAAAATGTGTTTCCCTCCAGTTTCCATGCAGCCGCACTGAACATTTTTGAACGCCCGTTTAACTAACTTTCCTTTATTGAATTAGTATGAAACTTACATAAAATATTAAACATAGTTTGAAGTTTATACGAGTGCAACAATTTTGTAAATCGCATTTAAAATTGCGGAGATAAACGAGAAACATTGAAATCACTTGAGTCTAAATTCCGAGCGATTGCAATGGCATCTAGAAAAATCAAAACTACTACGACAAACTATGACATACATTGTATGGCAAACAAAATATCTAAAAATTAGAAACTTTTGTTAAGCCGATTTTGAGTAAATCAGAAAAACATTCCGAACTTGTGATTTTGCATGTGTATGAGCACATCCATAAGTTCCTCAATTAAGCTTATAAAAGTTTAATGTCTCAATCTCAAATTTACACCAATATGTGCGTTTAGTGTATGAGATGAAACTATGAAAGTTTGAAAGCGTTTCTCGTTTTCGTTTTGGAGATTCGATTTTCTATAGGATTAAGCCATAGTTTTTTGACTGAGTCCTTGATACCGTAGTTTTAGCACTTTTCTACATATTTAAAAAACCGCGATATAGATTTTTTTTTTTTTATTTTTATGGTCGTTTCTTTATAATATAAACAACATTGTCTCGAAGTTTCATCTTGATTGAAACATTGCAACATGGTGAAATAAAATAATAATTATACAAAAACCGAAGCAATGTGGATAGGCTCTTCCCGTAGTAATACTGAAACACCTCTAGCATTGAAATGGTGTAAAACTGTTAAAGCATTAGGGGTTCACTTTAACTATAATAATGAAGAATCACTGCAGAAGAATTTCTACGATAAGCTCAAAGAAATCAAATCTCAAATACGCTTGTGGAGTTGGAGAGGCCTCTCCTTGTTTAGTAAAGTCTCAATTGTTAAGAGTTTATTACTTCCTAAAGTCTCATATATTTTGTCAATTCTTCCTTCTCCTATGGAGTTCATAAAGTCTTTTCAAACAATCATATGGTGGCTTAAACGTAACTGATCTTACAACGTCAATTGTGTCACTCCGACTTTCATGGATCGCAAGATTCCTAAACGACGATTTTTATCCCTGGAAAGCTTATTTTTTACATTTATTAATGCCTTTTGGTTGAGACATTTTTTCTATTGTGATTATTGCCAACGAGCCAGCCGAGCGAAGACGCGAGGCTGGCGAGGCGGCAGAGAATAGTGCCGCGCGAGGAAGTGCTAAGGCAGAAAAATTCTCGATCGAGCCTGAAAAAGTGTAAGGTAATGTAATGTAATGTAGACTTTGGTACGTTTGAGCCAATTGCAAGGCGGGAACTATTAGAGCCAATGAAAAGACGTGTTATTGCCACACCAAGAACCCGTTGCCTAGCACGTGACCAAAATCTTCCTGAAGTGAAATTCTTGAAATTACGAACTGATTTTAAAAAGATTTTGCACATATCGCATGTTTTAAACTCCTAAAATAATGTCAGCGTCAGAATCTTCATTTTAATTAACGTGTTTCGTTGCAACAATTCCCTTCCAAACAAAGCATCGTGAACGGCTCGCTTTTTTAGGTATTTGTTCAAGCGTAAAATATGCAAACCGTCGCGCTTCTTCACACACAAACAAGGGAAATTCGTTCTGTCGAGCAAACTGACGATAATTCGAACGAGTGAAAAGGCTTAACAACCGGCACTAAACAAGTTTTTGTACAAAATAAATCTTGATTACACGTGCAGAAACATGAAGGCGGTAACGCAACGGACTTGCATGTTTCACGCTTGAACAAACACGTAAAAGGGTTAGCCTTTGAACAAGAATTCTCCATTTCAACTTTTGCAGCACGCTTCATATTTCCAAACCTTTTTCTACTCGTTCTACTCATTTTAAAACGTTTTCAATAGCTTTTAAAACGTTTCTTGGCTGCTTTATTGTCTGATATGAAATGTTTACTACAACATTACAGCGATTTTGATTTCAGTTAGCCGATCAAAGCATGACATTTTTTATTTCTTCGGTGAGTGTGGTCAAAGGGCCACCAAACTGTCAAAAACATAATTCCGTTGCCACACAAATCAAAATCATTTCCTCGTTGGCACTCTATCGATAGGTATGCCTAGTAATATTAATGATTATAACTTTTCTCCAATATTTTATAAGGAGATGTTACAATGGTGGCCAAACTTTCGTTCTAAATTTGATGTTGTTAATCCTTGCAAAGCCATCATTTGGAACAATCATAATATTAGAGTTAACGGTAAACCTATATATTATCATAATTATAATAGCGCAAATATTTTTCTCATAAGCGATTTAAGATTTGATTCAGTGAGTAATATGGAGTCCTTTAACTTTGCAAAACGAAACGGTTTAAGAGATTCCAACTTTCTGACCTGGACTGGTGTTCGTTGCGCTGTACCAAATCATTTGAGAATTCTAAGCCGAGAAGTTATTAAAGATCATGTCAGATCTTTGCAATTTCAAATCGGTGACAAAATTTTCAATCCAACGCTAAGTAAGTGTAAAGATTTCTATGGTCTCCTAATATCCAATAAGGCGACAGAGTCCAGAGGCTTCATAAAGTTGAAATCAAAATTTTCTGTTGATGATGTGGAAACAAAAAAGGCTTTTTCATTAATAAAATATTGTATCTGTGAAACATTTGCGCAATGTTTTCAGTTCAAAATACTGAATGACATTTTATTCACAAATTCACGCTTAGCTGAGATAGGTTTAATTCAAAGCGATCTTTGCACTTTTTGTAACACTTCTCGGGAAACAATTGATCATTTCAGTATTTTTTTACTACGTTCACTTCCGTGCATTTTGGGATGAATTTGAATCTTATTGGCTCTCTATAACTAAAGAACAAAGGAAACTCGAGTTAAAAAATATTTTAATCGGTGTCACAGATACTTAATGTCTTTTGTTTAATTATTTAATTGTTTTAGGTAAGCTACATTTATGGAACTGTCGTAGAAATAATAGTCTTCCTTTTTTCTCTTCCTATAAAGAACTAGTTAAAAGAAAATATAAAACCGAACGTCTCATTGCTGCGAAATATAATAATCTGAAGATGCTTGAGGCTAAGTGGAAACCTGTTTTAAACTGTAATTTTCTAACTACATAGGTGCATAACTAAGAACCAATTGTGGAACAAAGTAGTGTAAGAATCGTATTGTAAGGTCAAGTATTGTATTGTAAGTAGTAAAGGTATTGTAAGTGTGGCCGTCTTTGTTTTGTAAGTAGTGTTTCTTTTGTGTGTGTTGCAATAAAAAAAAGCTTAATTGAGGAACTTATGGATGTGCTCATACACATGCAAAATCAAAAGTTCGAAATGTTTATCTGATTTCAGTACTCAAAATCGGCTTGACAAAATTTTTTTAATTTTTCGATATTTTGTTTGCCATATGTCATAGTTTATCGTAGTAGTTTTGATTTTTCTAGATGCCATCGCAATCGCTCGGAATTTAGACTCAAGTGATTTCAATGTTTCTCGTTTATCTCCGCAATTTTAAATGCGATGTACAAAATTGTTACATTCTTATAAACTTCAAACCATGTACAATATTTTGTGTAAGTTTCATACTAATTCATTAAAGGAAAGTTAGTTAAACGGCCGCTCAAAAATGTTCGGTGCGGCTACACGGAAACTGGAGGGAAACACCTTAGGTTAAAATCCTGATTCTGTGGCTGAAATCTTCAAGTAGATGTTGTTTCATTCGTGATTGCTTTCAAAAAGGAGCTACACTCACAAAACTTGTTTTTCTTTAATTTGCTCCTTACAGGTTACTTCACACTAATATGGTAGACAACAAGACAGCGAAATTTAGTAGTGCATTTAAACTTTTTTGAATTAAAATTCCAATACTGTTAGATAGAATCCAACCCTGTCGTATTTTTCTTTTATAAAGGGTGCAATAAACGTCCGAAAACCGTAACGTTGCTATGTGTTGTTATGCGTATTTTTTTTTCAGTCAATCCTATGTTAAGTGGACACCTTCAGGGAGTGCTTTAGTGGCCGCTTAAAACAGGTTGCAAAAATTCTCCTATCCATATTAACGAGAATAGTCCAACAACAACTCAACCAATCGATAAGGTATAAACTGCCTCCTTCAATGGATGATTTAGTTATTTTAACTGAATTCATTCTTCCGTTCAGTATGCCCTTTCCTTTTTTTTCCTCCTTCTTTCGATCTGGTTTCGAATGGAAAAATAATCTGTGTGACCCAGCTTCTCCACTGTAATTGTTTAGGAAATCAGCATATCCTGTGTGAGGCCAAATTTCTCTTGAGAAGAAGTCCAAGCAGCTACGCTGATGATACCTATTGGTATTAGGTGCAGCATTTTCAACTAAATGCTGAACTTCCTTTGTTATTATTCGCCTCATATCAGATTAATCATCATTAGAACCGTGTTGACCAACACCGCGATTTTACAGCGGAGCTCTCGCGGGCTCGCTCGCGGAGCTCCATACTTAAAGAACATATGCCCGTCATTTTTTATGGTCTTGGCTAGCGGAATGTTTCGCGGGCGCATCCGACGCGCAGAATTAGCTCACGGGCGCGTCCGTCCGTCGCGCAGGGTTAGCTCGCGGGCGCGTATGACGTCGCTAAACATGCGCGTATGACGTCACGCAACATCCGGAATCTTACAGTAAACACTTTTGTTGTGTTTAGCGGAGGAGACGGTTTGCAAAATCGTTTTTCCCTGCATGTTTTCGCGGTTTGCTACTCAAGACAGGTTTCACATTTTTCAAACAGTGGTCAAGACGGCATTTGAGGCTGCGTAACTCTGCAAGTCAAGCGTTTTTGGAGGAATATAAAGCTAAGTACTTTTTTTTAAACCTGATTTCTTCTTCAAACAATTGAAGACTGTAGATCATCGAAGTATTTGTTTAGAGCTACATGTAAACTCCTTTAACCCATTGACGGCCGTGCCGGCCAAAACCGGCCGTGATTTTGCAATAACACGCATTTAAAATATTCAAATAAGAAAGAGAAAGCTTTAACCCTATTCATACTGGGGGGGGGGGGGGGGGGGGGGGGGGGGTGGGCTTTTCAAACCCCCCCCCCCTCCAGTAAAATTGTGATAACTCTTACACCAAAATAGCTATGAGGCTGAAATTTTCTGACTTTTCCTATCATTTATCTAGAGACATGTTGTTATCCATAACATGTCAGTGTGATTAACCATGTTGCCATGGTAACCGGTTTTTGACACATAGGTTTTCAAAATATTAAAATGTGGTGAATTTTTTATTTTAAGACCTTGTTCTTTGACTTATAGTGCATTTTATTGTTAGAATAGTTTTTCTTGGGACTAGTTCTTGAAAGACATCAAAAATTTTTAACATCAAATATTTGGGGGGAGGGGTAGGTAAATTTTTGCTCTCTTTTACTTATAGACAAACATTTTGTACTATTTATTAAATAACGCTTCTAAGTTCATTGTTTGGATAATAGACATTAGTTTGATACGTGTTTTATACATTCTGATCCTTTTCTCTTTTAGTTATTTTTTAAATTTAAATTAAAACAAAAAAAAATCCAAGATGGCGGATCCAAGATGGCGGATCCAAGATGGCGGACAATAATTTCAAAATTATAGTTTTATCGCTTTTTATTGCTTTTTCTCGCTTTACAAGTGTGTCCTTGTTTGTATTTATTATGTTTTAATATTAAAGAGATGATTTTACAGTTATATTTGATATTTTAAGTATCTGGATGGAAAAATATCAAAGAAACGTCGGAAAAACAAAAAATGACGTCATTGTGACGTCATAATTAGGTGTGGCAGGTCAAAACTGGGTGTGAGATTTCCTTGTATGGAGGTGAACATTGTGTGAAAATTTCATGGTCCTAGCCTTACTGGTTCCAGAGATATAGAGGGGGTCCGAGGAGCCCCCCCAGTCACAGATTGCCTAAAAAAGCCCAGTCTGAATAGGGTTAAAGAATACTCAGAAACGGAAGAGCTTTAAGTGATGAAATCTTGCTTCGAGGAACTTCAGAACCAGCGATCGAAGAAGCGGAGTTTTAAAGAACTTTCGCAATTCAAGCAGCAGAGGGACTAAACGGTAAAATAAATTTCAGTTTTTCTATGGGAATTTATGTTGATATCAATTTGTTATTGACTTTTTCTTTGTGTTCTCGTTAGTTTTGGAGAACTGTTTATAAATCTTGCTCAAATTCAGTCGGATTGAAATCTTGAATTTCGCCATGTGCTCAGCCAGACAGCTCCTCGATACGCTAATTGTACGCTTTTTGCTTTTAAACAAACTAACGGATATTTGAATAAAATTTTTCAAAAGAAGATGTTGTTGTGCATTTTTATATGTTTGTTCATTCTTACATACGTTGAAAAGCGATTTTATGTAAACAAAACAAGACTTGGATTTTATAGTTCTAACTTCACGCGAGTCGCCTTGCGCAAAGTTGTCTGTGTATTTTTTGTAATTTTTATTTCCAAATCAGTTTCTCGGGCAATTTTCGATACGCAACAGGCCGGTGTATTTTTTTCGGAAATTAGTATTTCTAGTTATTCTAGACCGAGAAAAAGTTGTTTTTGTGAGCTTTTGTGCAGTCTAAATGTACTGTGCAGACGGTCGCGTAATGCTATTTTTAAGAATTTCTGAAATTTGGATGAAAATACATGTACCCTGCACAAATAAAATGAGTCAACAAACAAACTGTAACAACTTCCAAATGTTGGAATCACCTTGCCTTATGTAAATATTTTTAAGAATGCTTTATAATATATATAGATAGGCTGAGCCTATAACAGCGTCGCTCTCTGAACAGAAAGCCGATCATAAACTTAACTAAGGTGAAAGGTCGGAAACACAAGAATTAAGATTGAAGACCGGGCTATTTTTCAATTTTAGCATTTCTCAAAAACAGACTTACGCGACCGTCTGCACAGTACATTTAGACCGTACAAAAGTTCACAAAAACAACTTTTTCTCCATCTAGATACTAGTAAGACTGTAATTTCCAAACAAAATACATATGTTGCTTATCAAAAATTGTCCGAGAAACTGATTTGGAAATCTAAATTGCAAAAAATACACAAACATATTTACATAAGGCCACGCGAGTGAAGTTTAGAACTATAAAATCCAACTGTTGTTTTGTTTACAGCTATTTCAATTTAGGTTGTTGGATTAGAGCTTCAAGCCTACGCAACAAGACCGCAAGGTACTATGGGTAGTTAAAATTGGCGGCAACGCCAAGGAAAACTTCACTTGAAAAAAGGATTCGCGCTATTTTAAACTACTTTGCAGTTCCTCCAATTTGTTTAGTTTGTCTAATGTGACTGGATTGTCCAGGAGCTGAATTTGAAGGGATGGCTTTTCAGGTTAAATGGAGAAAGGAAAATTAACCGTCGTGTGTTCGCGTTCTCCACAAAACATATAATTTGATCATTTGACGTTGTTGTTTTGCAGGGAACGGCAAAGAAATGTACCAAAATGTAAAACGCACGTGCAGAGGCATTGTTTTCGCTCATTAAACCTATTGTTTTGAGCCGTTCTCGCTGCCGTCGGCGTCGTGGTTGCTTAAGCTCCCTGGTGACATAACAAAGCAGACGCAACTTAATCTACTTTAAAGCCTAATATATCCTTCATCCAAATGGCTCGCCATCAGAGATCTTCGCTGTATGGGCGAGGCATTTTAATTGGCTTTGGTCAATTTATCGTATTCATAAAAATCCAAAAGTACCTTGCGGTCTCGTTGCGTACGCTCGAAGCTCTCATCCGACAACCTAAATTGAAATAGCTGTATATAAAATCGCTTTTCAACCTATGTAATGAATGAACAAACACATAAAAATGGACAACACAATCTTCTTTCGAAAAATTTTATTAAAATCTCCATAAGTTTATGTTTAAAAGCAAAACGCGAACCATTCATAGCTCATCAAGGCCGAGCTGTCTTCGATGAAAGAAATCAAAACGACTGAATTTTAAAAGAACATTTATAAACAATTCTCCAAAACTAGCGAGAAGACAAAGAAAAAGTCAATCACAGATTGATATCAACATAAATTCCGATCGAAAATGTAATCTGTTTTACCTTTAAGTCCCTCGCTTGCTTGGAAATTCTTTAAATCTCCGCTTTTAATTCTTTGGTTGTGAAATCCGTAATGAAAACAAACATCTCGGATGTTGTGTGACGTCATACGCGCATGTTTTGCGACGTAATACGCGCCCGCGAACTAACCCTGTCCAACACGGGCGCACGGCGTGCGAAACATTCCGCTAGCCATGATCATGAAAAATGACGGGCATAGGTTCTATGAGTATGGGGCTACGCGCGGGCCTTTGGCTCGCAGAGCTCCGTTATAAACATCTTAAATTAAGTCAGGTTAGGGATAGAATTTTTACCCCCTTTTTAGAAAATTATTTCTAGATCGTGTAATGTAAGTAATATGTATTTACCTTTAGCTTAGTTTTTAATTAATATTTAATTAGGTTTTACTTACAACATAGTATTTTAAAATTTTTTTTTAAGTTTTAAGAGGGCCACAAGTTTATTAGTTGTCTAACTATTAGGTGTTACCCTCTATAAATAAAGTTTGATTGATTGATTGATTGAGCTTGTTTTATTATCTTAAAATAAAAATACATGTATAACGTCGTCAAAAGTGATGAAAGTAAAGAAACATGATCTGAAGAGACAAAATAACGCCTAAAAACTCAAGAATGGAAATTTTGATTTCTTGACGGCCTGTCAAGAAATCAACTTGATCTTGATCCACTTTATCTCCAAACTGCTGCTTCTGGTTTGCTCTATGAAATTTATTTATTTATTTAATTTGTGTATTTGATGGCATTTGGCGATATAACATGCATATCGTCAATCTGGAATCTGTGGATTTCCATTCGTTTATTAATCTTCGTACCAGTTGACCTGATTGCAAACTATGCGAGAGGTTTTGCGCTGAACCGAGTTATAGCTAAGTCGACGTGAAAGACTTGGGCTTGTTCCTCAAAGTACAACTAGAGCTACAACCCTAGCCTTGCTTCGCAATTCAGTACAAAATTAAAAGAAGTGAAAGATAAAGTTCATTGTCCTTAATATAACAGCTAAACCTTATCTGATGTTATTGTTTGTCTAACACTACTGAACTAGACAAAGGAAATCTTTGTGTCGGTTTCGAAATGTTCGGTTAACCAAGGGAAGTTGTCTCAAAATCTGAATTTATATTCGTAACGTTCTTAAATATACCCACGGTAAGATTTCCGTACAACCCCATACATTAATTATACATGTATGCGCTATTGTTTTTCTTCAGGCGTTTTATTGTTTTAGCTTTTGTTTTAGTTTTGAGAAAAGTATGCATAACTAATGTATGGGGTTATACGGAAATCTTTCCTATACCCACCTGTATTGATCTCATGATCACCACGACCAGTCAAGATTACTAAATTTATAACGTGAACTAAACATGCCGGTTTAGCATAATCGTTCAGGTGTGTCCAGAATTACGAAACACTAAAATAGCAAGAGTTTACTTTATAACACATACATAAATTTTCGACATGCGCCTTCCACATCCAATTCATTTTAATTAAATTCCATACACCTTTTTAGTCAAAGTAAATGCTTTCCAAAAGTAAATGAAATAAACCGCATTCACTTCGTGATGACACGTTTAATTAAGTATCGTTTCGGTCTTCTCTTTTATGCATATACCCAGGAAGCCAAAATTATCGCTCTCTGTGGAACAAAAGAGCTCTAACTTCAAAACGAAAACACTGATAATTAATATATTATGCATATTTTATCAATAATTTGTAGGAAAACTATCTGCAACAATGATATTTATTTTATTTATATATTTTATTTTGCGAAATATTTATACAGGAATATATAATTTTATTATACGTGCAAGAACTCTCAGAGATAAATCCAAAATTATTAATTCCAGAGGCTACAAGAATTATGATCCAAACAAATTTGTAACGGATTTGCATTCAGCCTCGTGGGAATCGGTTGACACTTCGCTTACTGTTGATGACGCATGGTCGGCTTTCAATGACACCTTTACTTGTATTGCACATAGACGTGCTCCCAGAGGGTCCGTGCCAACTCATTGCCTTGGCTCAATGATCAGATCAAAACATTAATAAAACAAAGAAATTTTATTCACAAGAAAGCACAGAAATCAGGCTCAAACAATGAATGGACAAATATGATGTGGCCAACTTTCATCCAAATTGGACTTCACAAAGTATACTTGTAATTAGCTCGCCGAGATTTTCATTTTGAGAAAATAAGGAAAAACATTTTTTTTTCTTTTTGCAGCGTCTTAGATGTTATGCACTGTTACAATGTCACAACATCTTAACGTTGTTGGATGCCAGATTGGGATCAACGTTCTCGAACAATATGACCTTGACTTTGACTTTAAAACAGGGCAAAATTAAACAGAGAACAACGACGGCAAATAATTTTGTCTGCTTACCGGATGCACTGTCGTTTCGTTTCGGAATAAAATGATCTTTATTTTACGTAACAATTAAACATATTGAGGAAGGTATCTTGAAATGATGACGAGGTTGATAAATATGCTGAAAACCGTCGCAAAGTGTAGAAAGTGAACGAAACGAACGGCTCATTATTGGAAAGAAGATGTTTCTATAGATGCCTCCATGCTTTGCTTTATGCATGACAAGCAAAACGCAAAAAAATACATAATTGAAGCTAAGCGCTTGAATGGGAGATAAATGACTGAATATGCATATTGAAACACATGCAGATTAATATTAATTTTAAAGTATATACTTGAAACATCATTTAAAAGCCAATCATTCTTTCTTTGTCAGATGCTAAGAGCCACTTATCTCCCAAGAAGTGCGCAGCAGGTGCAGTGCAATATACATGTACACGTAGGCGAGACAGAAAAAATATCTTAAGTGGGTCAAAATTAAAATCGCTAATATTGAACCTTAAACGTGTGTGAAAAAACGGCGCTGGACGATCTCCTTCTTAAAACTAGTACTGCGAAAAGGCAGATGAAAACATTTTAAATGATTATTCTTAAACTACCAAAGAAGAAGACATCCTCACCTCAGAGGGTTTGTCTTTCTGTTTTTCTGACGGCCTTTCTGTCTTAACTTAAGTGTAAATAAATATCGTTATCCGAACGCAACTATAGCACCGATGATCCCTGAGGCTCAGAAACTCAAAAAATGCCCAGGCTGAATAGGGTTAAAGACAATCTTGTATAGTACATCAAGCAGAGCATATACATTTTACATATAATACTAACTAAAGTCATTTTCCCAATGCATATCACGTAAGTGGTTATATGTGTTAATGGTCTCCTTGAAATTGAGGGTGTTTCACCGAAGTAGGATACGGTTAAGTGTGTCAGCAAGAATGATAGTTTTTCCGTGACAAAAATGACGACGAATGTGTTTTTGACAATAAAACATAGCGCATTGGTAGGCGGTTTAATATTTAATGGCTGCTAATTACAGTGTACCTTATCCAGAAATAGATCCATTACTACGACAAGGAGTAGAAAAACAAATAATATTCATCATCTCGCAAACGCCAAGGTTTCGAGTACTTGCCCTTTGTTAACACTTACCGCCGCTGCACTTCATAAACCTTTTCGGCGTAAAATCCGCCGTTTTGAAGATGATTTTGTACTGGAACGGAATTCGACGTCAAATAAATTTTCGTCAAATTAGATATCTAAGAAATTTTTGAATGGTAACCTTAAGATATTAGAGAAAATATTTTTGTGTTAAAATTTGAGCTATGTACCTGGGCTGCAAAGCATGTAATCGCGTTTTGACTTTTGCTTACAACTGTATATAAAAAAATTCCCGCGAACTTTGCCAGGTTTTACTTATACAGTTGTATTTGTATGAAAAAATTAAAACGCGATTGCACGCTTTATAGGCACTGGGCACATCTACATCTACACCTATATTTATACTTGGCAAGGGTTGCCCATCGCGCCAACGTAAATAAATAAATAATAATCAAATAAATAGAATCGCATAATTAAAAAGATAAATAAGTTCCCGAACAGTACGTTTAAAAATGCCCAAAGTCTCTATCGTCCTAATATCTAACGGTAGAGCGTTCCAATCTTTAAAATTTTACAAGAATAATACATGTATGTTGTACCTAGTACAGTATCTCAAGTTTTTCATTCATCCATTTTTCAGATATTATATTTGGTGGAAATTATTTGACATCGAATTCCTGTTTTCGCAATACAAATACTGTATTTCGTAATATATCTGTCCCATTTGCAAAATGGTAGATTTTACTCCAATGAAGTCTATTCAAAGTGGAGAAAGTTGCGTTCAGTGCACGTCTTTAAATCAGAGCCAAAAGCTAAGATCGACAATTTCTACCCGCTAAGAGAGGTGAGACGTTGATTTCCAAGCCAGTTTAATCTAACAGAAACGTTTTCGTTCACATATACCATTTTACTGTACGTGATAATTTACAAACTAATTGATCCCTGAATGGTATGTGGATCATAAAGCTGTTACATTCATCGCCAATTAGATTGTTTTTTGTGTATTTTATTAAACTTTTCTCTGTTAAGTTTAATTTATATTAGTCGGTTGGTTTTGATTGAAGGTCCACCAAACTAAACCTTGTTTGCATGGAATCAAGTGTGATAGCTCGTGTGTTATCGGTAACCGTTATAAAATTATTAATATTATAAATTATAGCGAACATTATATTGTTTTATTATATTGTTTTTTTTTTTTATGGTGACTTTATTTAAAACGAATAAAAATAAATGAAAGAGATCCATGAAATATTGCATTAGCAAAGTTGTTGATCTATTCTATGTGACCAAGACGAAAGTGTTTGCCACATGATTATACTGATTTCGTTTTAGAAATAAGTCATAATTTAACCGGACAAAACAACGAAACAAATTTCGCATAATTTAGTGTTTGTCTTGTAATTATACCTCTTGGGTTCTTCACAGGTTTTGTTTTATTTTGTTGTGTGAAAATATTTGGCTTAATAAGTCGCAACCCGAAATTAGAACAGGTTTAGAGCTAACAAACAGATCTTATTTAGAGGAAAAAAACGCTGCGCCTTATAGCGGTTACCATTAGCACGTGACTGGATTCTGAACAATTTTACCAAAAAGAAATAGTAAACATTTTAAAACAACAAATTTCAAACTCAATTATAGTTTTAAAGAGAAGATTTCATTCAACATGATATAAACACTGGCGCTTCGTGCAGCCGCGGCTTCATGAGTTGTGATCCGACTAAAATTCATCATGCATCACTAAGTTGTAAATTATCACGTGTAGTGAAATTTAAAAGTTTTATTCTAAGAATACGGTTTCTACAAACAGCAGCTTGATTAAGTTTTACCTTCTCTCAGCGGGTAAAATTGTCGATTTTTTAGCTCTGTTTGCTTGAAATCCTGTCAGAGTCTAAAATAATTTTAACGGCTTCTCTTTGATTGACGTCCACTAGAACTCAACTTTATCCGACTGTTTTGAAGGCGGTGGGTCGCGTGTTAATGGTAACTGCTGTAAAACCGAAAAAAAAAATTCGGCAAATCTGTTGCATACCATTTCAATTTCACTTATGCTCAGTAATACCAAACCAAGCTAATTAACAATATAATATGTTTTTTTCTATAAAGTTAATTTACCTTTTGAAGACGAGTACTGCGACCACATTTTTTTTTTTGGGGGGGGGGGGGGGGGGGGGGGGGGGGGGCGGGGCAGAGTGGATAGCACAATTAAACAGATTAAGGTTTTGGATGAAATCAATATTCAATTCAGCTTTTTGTGGGGTTCTTTTAAATAACACTTATGCTAATTAGCTTTGTGTTATATTGGCAGTAAGGTTTTTCAAAGCCCCTTCAAAATCAATAAACCGCACAATAAAAAAAGGTTACAACGAGTGTTAACATATTGTCGTTACATTGATGTTATAGCTGCCAACGCAAAGGGTTGCCATTACGAATATTATACATGCACTATAAAATTTCCTCTCATAGGAGCAAACCTTTCTTGCGCGAGCAAACAACCTTTGCAACATAGTACTTGACCACAAAGTCATTGTAATTGTTCATTAATTAAAGTAGGATGAAAATATTAAAATGCTTATCTGATAACTTTTTTTCATGATTAAATGTTAAAAACGATTAAAAACGGGATATAAACCTCATGGGTGATATAACAGCAAGCCCCTTCCAATAGATTAAGTAACAATGCGTGGAAGAAGTAGGCAATGCTCTATTGTTCCGTGGCATTTAGCTTTCCCCACATAAAATCGTTTAGGTTTTTTTACTGAGAATGCATCAACCTATGGACAACATTTTGTGCTACAACATTTCATCCAATCGTGAAACTCCAAAGCAATGGCCAAGAAAGGCTTCTAATTTTAAATGTTTCCCACAGAATTTTGGTTGCATTAAAACGCAGAATAGTTTTCGCTAAAAGGGATTCAATTAGTAAACTAGAGATAAATAAATGCACTACCTGGTTAAGTTATGGTAGATTTTCACAGTTTTAGCCAATGAGGTGGACGGTTTCAATAATACCACAATTCACACCTTTCTGCATTCCCTGCCGTTAGGTTGCCTACTTCTTACTAGGACCATTACTTAATTATATTACAAAAACGACCTATGTACAATATTTGTCAATTCATGTATTAAAGAAAACGTTTGCACACATAAACATTGACAGCAACAACTGAAACTGTGCTGAAACTGTTATTGTGCAACTATATCAGTGATGTCGAGGATTGCACGCAAAGAGGGTCACGCTACTTCATGATAGCAATCACAAAGTGTCATCATCTGTAAAGTTCACCATAACACACACATAATTCAGTCATACATGAAGTACTATGAAAATGACAAATAACTTAAAGAATCCTGCACATAAATGAGCGATATCGATATATTTTTGATTTTATCTTAAAGGTTGATTTTTCTTGTTGTAGTCTTTAAAATAATAAAATAGATTTTGACCCGGTTACATTTCACTCCTCTGTTGTTGTTTTTTTTTGTTCCTAACGTTCTTCTTTTTATTATGTTGCTGTTTTTCTGCTTCTGATGGGCAACTAATTCTCAATTGGAAGAGTCACGGAAAGTTGCTGTAAAGTTTATTTCGATATATCAAATATCTAGTAATTGTTTTATCGTTTTAATAATAACTTTAGGCTAAATATATTTAAACTCAGGTGATACATATCAGATCAACCGTATACTTGATGAGTGATTTTTCCTGCTAGTAACCTTCACTTAACAATGACACACATATTGGCTTTCGGTCCTCTGATATTAGAACCATCGACGAAACATATAAAATGGGCGAAGAGTCACCCTTAAGCCATTCCTTTAGGTTACAGGGATAAACCAGCAAGCATGAATTGGGAAATTTGGTTCATCGCGGCCTTGTTTCTCGCGGCATGTGTCGGATTTTCTTTCCAAGAAGAACTTGAAGAATTCGAAGGTAAAACTACTTGTAAATAACCTTTAAAAGCTTAAACTATCTTTTTTTTTAACTTTCCTTTGCAATCTATAATTTGTTGCTCATTTTATCCATAGATGTCCCTATGGAAAATGAAGGTTAGTTTGAGAAAATAGCATTATAAGAGTGGCAAATACATATATTTTAACATCATTTTTTCATTAACTCGTGATAAGGTTACTAAAATTATTTGCATAGAATATAAACCGTTATTCCTTCTTATTCTTTTTTTCTTGCTTTTTTTTACTCCTAAGCCCAAGAAGTAGACGAAGAGTCGGAAACCGGTAAATAATAGTTGTTTTTGATGTTTCAATTAATATAGTTACCTTAGGACTGAAGAGGTCGAATGCAACATATCCAATTTCATTTTTTTTCTTGTTTCTGTTGCCTCTTTTTGTAACAGAACTACTCGCTGATTTTCATAACCATACCTATATATATTCAAAAGAGATACATGCACGCAAACCTCGATTGTCACACATTTTTCATCAAATAGAAGGGAGCTACATTACGTTTTATTAATGTAAAAGCTTCTAATTTATCTTCGTTTCTTGTTCTAGATCTTGAGGACCCTGCAGGAAAAGGTCAGTATCCAGCTATTGCTGAGTATATTAATTACTCGGTATATGACGCTTTATAATACGCGTCGCTAAATCATTATTATAGCTGTAACACTATTCAGGAATCTACTCACATATAACATTCAAATTTGAATAATAGCTCTAAAAATGTGGCAATATTCCTTAATTTTCACAAGTGTGCTGCTACGGCTTCTAGGCCTACACTGTGATACCCCAACTTAAGAAAAATGATAACTGCATTCTCATACGAAGTTAGTCCAATGAATTCTAAATCATTTATTGTTTTGGATTTTAATAATATTGTAAGACAAGCACTAACTTGGAAAAGAAATGAATAACAAACTACTATAAAAAGCTCGTTTTTGAGTGGCTGGTGCATGTCATATATTCAAAGAATCAAGAGTAGGAACCATTTCACTTTAATAAAAGTTTGACACAGTAACAATGAATGCTTATTATTTTCTAGATAGCTTTCATCTGAAAAGTGAGAACGTTTCACACCTACGTAGAGCGGTTTGCAATTGACAGTGTTCTTTTTCGTAAATTAACTAAAAATATAGAAATGCTTCTAGCCAATCACAGCCGACGTATATAATCCAATGAAGCAATGTACATGTAGCTGGCGCCAAGGTAAGGAAAAAAATGTGTGCGGCCATGTCACGGCTGGTGTTCGTTTTACTTCTGATTGGTTGAGAAAGTGGCGCGAGATTTTTTAGCCAATGAACGTAACAATAGAAAACCAAACAATCGCTAATTACTT
Source organism: Dendrophyllia cribrosa (assembly GCA_024195265.1). Taxonomy (NCBI): domain Eukaryota; kingdom Metazoa; phylum Cnidaria; class Anthozoa; order Scleractinia; family Dendrophylliidae; genus Dendrophyllia; species Dendrophyllia cribrosa. The sequence continues at coordinate 29,235,009 of JAJLRJ010000004.1, read as the reverse complement.
TCGACACTCAATAGGCCATTTGCACGATGACGTCATATGACTACAACTACCCGAATCCTTCAGTTTTTTGTTTTGTAGTGCAAATTAGGGCTATTGTTATTTAAACCGCACTGGGATTACAAAATTTAAATAAGAAAGGAAAAACGAAATGAATTCTGGTAGTTGTAGTCAAATGACGCCATCGTGCAAATGGCCTATTGCAAACAATTAAAAAGTAAGAACAATTTTAATGTTGATGCAAAAGTTTAACGCAGCATTTTTCAATTTTACTTATTTTCAGTTCGGCATCCATTCTGTCCCAAATTCTCGCGCAGAAAATGCTTTTACATCAAGAATTGCTACAAACGACGTCGCTTTTGTGTCTGCGTCAAACGTTACTATGGCGATGAGAGTGAATACGACAACCAAGTTAACGATGAAGTCGCAGAAGATGAAGCGGAAGAGCTTGAAGAAATTGGTTAGTCTTCCGTATTCTCTGAAATAGGGACATTTTATTGCTATATTCGTATATCTGCTTTAAAAGCCACAAACAACTAAACTGCTGCGTTAGCCTAACGTTTATATTCAAAAGGTACAATGAAAAAAGTACAAATCGTACTAATCCTTTTGTTGCTTTTTTTTTCTAATTATGTTCTTTGTAATTTAATTCAATTGTTCCTCATTTTCTCCATAGATGTCCTTATGGAAGATGAAGGTTAGTTTGAAAAACATAGCATAATAATAATAGGAACAAATTACGTATGTGTTTTAAATCATTTTCCCACTAACCTGTGACAAGGTTATTTAAATCATTTAAACAGAATGTAAACGGTTATTCCTTCGTATTATCTTTTATTTATTTATTTTTATTTTTTAAGCCCAAGAACTAAACGAAGAGACGGAAACTGCTAAATAATCAACGGTATTTTTTTTTAATTGACAAAGTTAAGTTAGCTTACGACTGAAGAAGTTGAATACAACAGAGCCAATTTAGGTTTCTTTTGTTTTTGTAGTTGTTGTTGTCTTTGTTTGTAACAGCTACTCACCGATTTTCACAACCATACCTATTAAAAAGAAACACGTGCAAGCAAATATCGATTGTAATAGATTTTAGGCACATTTTATTGGTACAATGGTATATCTGTTTATATATATTCACTATCGTGTATTAACATAAAAAAGAACAATGAAAAATAAAAGTTGAATCAAGCATAAAATTTAACGGTTAAGATAAAAAAGTTTATATTCAAATAATTTAAGGTACAATGGACTGTGATTACGGCGGCTCTAATTTTCTTAATTTTATCAGGCTGCTTTAATGGCAATTTTCCACCCATTTTAATTTATAAAATGACAACAGTAATTAAAATTAAGAGGCTTACGTATTGTGACCAATTATATTATTGCTCCACGCCTTTTTCCCCACTGGCGAGTTACAAATTTAAATATTGCATACGTTTAAATATCCTGATTAAATGGCCGTTGATTTGGTACGCTTATGCCTATACATTAATTTTATGACACGCAAAAACGCACGAAGATCGTATGTTTAAATTTTTTCATCCTTACCTCTATTCTTTTGATAATAAAGTTATTGTTGTTGTTGTTGTTGTTTTAGAACTTGAAGACCCGTCCAAAGTTAAACGTAAGTGGAAAAGTCCCAGGTTTTAATATTAATGAATATTTACATCAATATATAAAAATACAGTCGAACCCCGCTTTACGGACAATCGCCAAACACGAACGATGGGCAGTTTATTCAATCTAGACTGACGCAATTTCTTACAAAGTAGACATATTAAATACACAAATTTGGCTAATTCCAAAGGTCGAACATTTGTCAAATGTGCCACATCAGCAGCTACACATTTTATTAATGTAAATGTTTTGGTCCAATTGTCCATTTATTATTTGTTAGTTGTTATTTTGTCTAGTTGTTAGAGGATGAGATGTGTTAAAGTACTACGAGTAATTAAAAAATAAATAGATAAATAAACACGAGTCTTTAATTGGAACCTATTAACGGGACTAAATTGCACTTATGGATATGAACTTAGCTTCAGATCTGGCAGGAGCGAAAGGGTATAGGATAAATTATGTCTTTTTAGTATTAAAGACCAGTTTTCTGAGATAGCTAGCACTGTGTTCCATTTTGATCTATAACGAAGTCGATTTTGATCAATTAGTGGACTCAGTACATGTAGTTGATCTGATTCACTGCATGAGTAACTGATTCACTGCATGAGTAACTGATTCACTGCATGAGTAACTGATTCACTGCATGAGTAACTGATTCACTGCATGAGTAACTGATTCACTGCATGAGTAACTGATTCACTGCATGAGTAACTGATTCACTGCATGAGTAACTGATTCACTGCATGAGTAACTGATTCACTGCATGAGTAACTGATTCACTGCATGAGTAACTGATTCACTGCATGAGTAACTGATTCACTGTCAAACGGTATTTGATTGACTGTAAATATTTTTTAACAAATAAAAAGGAAAAGAAAGAAATAATGCAATAAAAAATAGAAGCAATGCCATAATTAAATAATAAACTTCATAATAATATCTAACCGTATAACTAAAACGTATTTCGTATTTTCAATGAGTTGTGATTCATATCTCTTTTGGTTTTAGGCCCTCGCCGATGTTCTTCTTACCGCCGCCGAAAATGCTATATTGTCAAGGTGGGTTACAAGAAAAGACGCTTCTGTTTTTGCGTTCGCAAATGTTATGGTGACGAAACTATAAACGATAATCAACTGAGCGATGAAATTCCAGAAGATGAAGCAGACGAACTTCAAGAAGACGCCGAGGAAGAACAAGAGGATACCAGTAAGTGATTATGTAACACCTTAGGGTATGATACTCACTTACACAAAAGCCGTTTATAATTATTTTAAAACATGGAAGTAACTAGTAGGATTCCAAACTTTTAATGATCTGCACGAGCTAAAACAAAAGTAACAAAGTTTGTTAAACATGAGTTGGCAATGAGATCGGCAAATGAAAGCGACAGTAAGCCGATTCTTAATGTGTTTCCTATGGGCCAAATTCCTGCCGTCAAGTTTGGCGTTTATCCATAATGATTTTACTCCCATAGTCAATTATGGAGACATGTAGGGCAGTTCTAACTTTTGAGTCTGTATATGAAATCCCATGGTCTGACCAATTAAATGACATCTATGTGGCAGTACCTTTTACAAAATAGAATTTACAATTATACTTGAATTTCGATTTTTGGCGCTCTTGGAAGTAAAAAAGTTAAAGCAACACACTAGAAACTGTAGATTGTCTGATGTTATATATAGTTTCAATTGAGTTTTTCATTTCTTTCAGATATGGAAGACCCAGCCAAAAAAGGCAAAAAAGGTTAACTGTTAGTTATAAATATATTCCAGAAAATTATAATTCTCTATGCCATTTGCTTTTGGACTTGTCAGTAACTACAGTAACCATCTAACCACACCCCCAGCAACATCCCCCCCCCCCCCCCCCCCCCCAAACTCCATCCTTGTGTCATTTCAATTGAAATAAAATAACGCTTGTTTAATGTTACACTGATCATACTTCTACCCATCCCAGCAGCCTAAACACGACCGAACAATAGCATTTTCCTTTTGTGGGATTCTTGCAGAAGGGCACATATATGACAATATATTTTATTTTTGATAAATTTATTGCAAGACGCCTGACCGCAGGTTGCATTTCTTGTCGCTGTGATGTTTATTAAAAATTGCTGATAAAATTTACATGCTGTAAATTTGTCATATTATTGTCTCATAATGTAATCACTTGTCCCCTGCAATTACATAATGTTAACTGAATCTTTATTGCAATGATATATAACAACAAATCATTTTCTTCAATCCAGGTCGCGGTCGTGTTTGTCCCAAAAATCGTCGCCGAAAATGTTACTATTATAAAAGTTGTGGCAACAAACGACGACGCGCTTGTGGCTGCGTCAAACGTCGGTATGGTGACGAAACTGAATACAACAATCACTTGAACGACGAATTCGCAGAAGATGAAGCGGAAGAACTTGAGGAAAATAGTGAGTCAAATATAAACTGTAGTATGTGAATTTACAAAATTGAGCGAGAGGCAATCATTATTTCTAGAAAGTTATTATTAGCAATGGAATATAAGTATTGTTATGATAGCAGAACAATGTCATCGTGAAAAGCCTTTAAGTCACCGAAAAAGAGAAACTAATGAAATAATAGGGAAATTTAAGCATCTGCACGCTCCTGGTGAAATGCTAAAAACTAGACTGTAAAAGTGATTCGATGAGAATATTTTAAAATCCACTTATGAAATATTCTTCACATTTGGATATATAATAGAGAGTAGTATTTTCTTCAAATACATGGAATAAAAAAAAATGGGTCGCCATGCTCGTTTAGAAGGAAACAACGGCTTATTTACTAAGGGAACAGAATCCTTAAAGGAGTGCGCGCGCGCTCGTGCACGCGCAAATGACGCATGATATTATGCACAGTAGTGATGCGCAATGCAATACTAGGGAATCGCCTTAAATCAACAGTTAAATTAAATGCTTCTCCAATCTCCGTCCCGTCGTTTTTTTTTAGTATTTATGATTTCCGCTGGCGAGGGGAATTCCTCTTAAGAATTCAACTTCAGTTCAAGTTCTTACAAGGTCGTAAGTTGTCATGACGTCACTACGCTATGACACGCGTGTTTCTTGTTATAATGCACGCAACCTACGTCGCACAAATCATATGTACACAAGTGGAATAAGTTCGAGAAACTAACGAAAGCTCTTTTCTCGTGTCTTCTTTTAATTCTCCGAACGTGTTCTTTCATCTCAACAATACACGTGGAGCAACTTAAGTATTTACTTATTTTCTACTTAAAAGTAGACAACCGTGTTTTGCTGAAACCAAACGTGTTTTGTGCTTGCAGGCGATTTTGAAGATCCATCAAAAGGTACGTTTTTGATTAGTTTGCATTTTCTGATAGTTTAATCAATCTGCACTAAAAGCACGATTCTTTTTATTTGTTAAATATCTTAGTTTATAAATGCACTTATCTTACCTCGTTGAAATAACACATTTTATTATGTTTTACATATTTAAAGATTAAAAATGTAGAAAGGATCTCACCTCATCAATCAGGCTTCAGACCTGGTCATTCAACAAGCACCTGTCTTCTTGATGTTTCTGATTATATTTTAAAGAACATGGATCAAGGAATTCTCACCGGTGGAGTTTTCTTAGATTTAAGTAAGGCGTTCGATGTAATTGATCACTCTATCTTGAAAACTAAACTTGCTAGCTGCGGAATTAAAGGCCGTGCTTTGGAGTGGTTTGTTGACTACCTATCTAACAGACATCAATCTGTTATAGTAAATGGTCAACTTTCAGATTCCCTGTCTGTGACTTCAGGTGTCCCCCAGGGATCAGTATTGGGACCGTTGCTATTTACGTTGTATGTTAATGATCTGCCGTCTTGTATAGCTCACTGCAAAATCGTCCTGTATGCTGATGACACAGCTCTGTTTTATGCTAATAAAGATGTGAAGATAATCGAAAACACTCTGCAAGAAGATCTTCAGGCCTTGAATTCGTGGTTCACGGTCATTAAACTGCTAGTTAATTGTACCCAAACCAATGTTATGCTTTTTGGTACTAGTCAACGCTTGGCACGATCTTCCAAGCCCTTATTGTCATTATCAGGAACTGTGCTTCAAGCCAAGGATTCAATTAAGTACTTGGGCCTAATCATGGACGCTAGATTAAATTGGCATGATCATATTGATTCTATAGCAGCTAAAGCCTCTCGTAGGCTTGGTATTTTGAGTAGAATTAGGAAATACATCGACATTGATGTTTGTAAGCAACTTCATGGTTCCTTAATTCAACCATTATATGAATACTGTGATGTCGTGTGGTCAAATGCTGATAAAACTAATTTAGAACGACTTGTGAAACTCCAAAAACGTGGGGCGCGTTTAATTCTTAAAAGAAAAGTTAGGGAAAGTAGTTCTGAAAGTTTATTTAATGAACTTGGTTGGATTCCTTTAACTGAAAGGTGGGCTTTTCATAAATGTTTAACTGTTTTTCGTTGCCTCAATGGTTTCTGCCCATCTTACTTACTGAGATTATTTTGTCTTAATTCTGAAGTACATAATTATAACACTAGAAGATGTTCTGATATCCATTTGTGTAAAATATCCTCTAAATCTGGACATAGAAGTTTTTCGTTTTCAGCTGCCAAACTTTTTAATGATTTAAATGATAGTGTAAAATGTTCGAAATCCGTGAGAAGTTTTGTTAAGAATTATTGGTTACATTACGGTTAGGCTTTAGATTGTATTAGGTTCTTAGGATTTATATTGATCATATAATTACTTATGTATTTTTTAGATTTTATTATTTCTTATTATTTTATTAACTGTTATTATTATATTATTAGGCACAGCTTCAGTGTAAATAAGTGTATACTTTCTGAATTCTGTGTGAAATAAAGTTTATATATAATACTGTATGTTATTTGTATTATATCTTAATTGCCAAATTCCACATTTTTAAGCAAAACAAAAAACAGACGCTAATCCCCCTGCATTTCCCGCTTTCTTGGCTTTATTTTTAAGAGAAAATGTCGAATCACAGAGCTGCTGCCATAGCAAATCGAACATTAGAAAAATTCCAAACCCGATGGACAACTCTTCTATCCTTGTTAAGTGATTAATTAGCCATTCTCTCCTCTTGTCCTTAAAAATTAAACCGCCTTTTTTTCCTGCTTTCGATTGTGTTGTACTGTAAGGATAGTTTATATATTGCAAGTTAGTATTGTTGTTGTACTTATAAGTGGATTTGCGTGTTGTTAAATAAAAGTGTTTATTAAAAAATATTGTCTTTCAGGACGTCGTCGTCGTTGCTCCAAATCAGGCTCGCGTCGGAAGTGTTTTGTCACCAAGCGGAGTTACAAAAAGCGACGTTTCTGTTTGTGCACACGTCCTTGTTATGGGGACGAATCTACAAACGATAACTAAGTGAGTAGACGTTAATATACATGCAGTCAATAAAAATGACATATGACATTAAAATATTTCTTGATGCGGATTAAAAATATTGAATTTCACATACTGTTCAGCCATACCAACCAACACGAACGAGAGAGCGTGCTCCATTAAGATATCCAGACGAAATTTCAGGTGTTACGCTTTCTCGTCTGTTTGATATATATTTTTAAAGACGTATTCACCATTTTACTCCCAGAGTCAATTACGGAGACATCTAATGTCAGTTCTAACTTTTGAGTCTGTGGAGGAAATCCTATGGTGTAACCATGCAAATGAAATACCTTCGACAGTACTTTTTTATGGTACCATTTGTTTTTCGATATTTTAATAAATAAAATTTGGGATTTTTCTTAAATTTTAATTTTTTGGTACTCTTGGGAGTTAAAGGGTTTAAGATATATAAAATCACCACAATATATGCCAGTTAGACCGACATCCATAACATCCTCACCCTTATTATTCTCTTCCTTAAAGTGCCTAACCCCCCTAGAAAGTTATTTTCAGAATCAACTCTATGTACATTGAATAGTTGAATGGTAAAATATTTCTTGTTTTCAACGTCGCGTTTGTGAGTTATAGAGATTTGAATTTACAAAATGCTAATTAGATGACGTCAACCAGGAAATTTGCCATTATTTCTACGCCAATTTACAATGCGCAGTTTACAGCTTTAGGATAATTAATTTGATAAATACCAAACAAAAATATATGGAGGTGAAAAAAAGTAGTTGTATAATAAATCATGATTCCCGGGTTGACGTCATCTAATTAGCATTTTGTAAATTCAAATCTCTATAACTCACTAACACGACGTTCAAAACAAGAAATATTTTACATGTATTCAATGTATATACAGGTGATTCTGAAAATACCTTTTTTGGGGTGATGGGCACTTTAAACTTAATGAATTGATAATAATTTTGAATTTTTTTATTTCAGGTTGAATAATATTGATACAGCTGTTCTGACCACTTTAACGAATCCCAAGAACAATACAGCCTAATGTTTTACATTTAAGTTAAAAATCATTTATTATTACAACGAAAAAAATGTTGTATTAATTATATATAAAGTAAAAATAAACGCATGTAAGCAAACCATTATACATTTTGTTGTCTGTGTAGTTTTGTTTTAATCAAATTACCTGAAATTAACTGATTTTCAGACGGTCCGGGAAAGTACGTAGCTCTTACAAGGTCTTCTCTGATTTGCTGAGAAAACAATAGAACAAACAACACAACAATGGAACCTAGCCCTAAAAACAATACAGCAAACAACTCAACAATGGACCCTAGCCCTAAAAACAATAGAACAAACAACACAACAATGGACCCTAGCCCTAAAAACAATAGAACAAACAACTCAACAATGGACCCTAGCCCTAAAAACAATAGAACAAACAACACAACAATGGACCCTAGCCCTAAAGACAATAGAACAAACAACTCAACAATGGACCCTAGCCCTAAAAACAATAGAACAAACAACTCAACAATGGACCCTAGCCTTAAAAACAATAGAACAAACAACACAACAATGGACCCTAGCCCTAAAAACAGTAGAACAAACAACTCAACAATGGACCCTAGCCCTAAAAACAATAGAACAAACAACACAACAATGGACCCTAGCCCTAAAGACAATAGAACAAACAACTCAACAATGGACCCTAGCCCTAAAAACAATAGAACAAACAACACAACAATGGACCCTAGCCCTAAAGACAATAGAACAAACAACTCAACAATGGACCCTAGCCCTAAAAACAATAGAACAAACAACTCAACAATGGACCCTAGCCCTAAAAACAATAGAACAAACAACTCAACAATGGACCCTACCCCTGAAAACAATAGAACAAACAACTTAACAATGGATCCTAGCCCTGAAAACAATAGAACAAACAACTCAACAATGGACCCTAGCCCTAAAAACAATAGAACAAACAACTCAACAATGGACCCTAGCCTTGAAAACAATAGAACAAACAACTCAACAATGGACCCTAGCCCTAAAAACAATAGAACAAACAACACAACAATGGACCCTAGCCCTAAAGACAATAGAACAAACAACTCAACAATGGACCCTAGCCCTAAAAACAATAGAACAAACAACACAACAATGGACCCTAGCCCTAAAGACAATAGAACAAACAACTCAACAATGGACCCTAGCCCTAAAAACAATAGAACAAACAACTCAACAATGGACCCTAGCCCTAAAAACAATAGAACAAACAACTCAACAATGGACCCTACCCCTGAAAACAATAGAACAAACAACTTAACAATGGATCCTAGCCCTGAAAACAATAGAACAAACAACTCAACAATGGACCCAAGCCCTAAAAACAATAGAACAAACAACTCAACAATGGACCCTACCCCTGAAAACAATAGAACAAACAACTTAACAATGGACCCTAGCCTTAAAAACAATAGAAGAAACAACTCAACAATGGACCCTAGCCCTGAAAACAATAGAACAAACAACACAACAATGAACCCTAGCCCTACAAACAATAGACCAAACAACACAACAATGTAACCTAGCCCTGAAAACAATAGAACAAACAACACAACAATGGACCCTTGTCCTAAAAACAAAAGAAAAAACAACTCAACAATGGACCCTAGCCCTAAAAACAATAGAACAAACAACTCAACAATGGATCCTAGCCCTGAAAACAATAGAGCAAACAACTCAACAATGGACCCTAGCCCTAAAAACAATAAAACAAACAACACAACAATGGACCCTAGCCCTGAAAACAATAAAACAAACAACACAACAATGAACCCTAGCCCTAAAAACAATAGAGCAAACAACACAACAATAGACTCTAGCGATAAAAACAATAGAGCTGCGTGATACCCAGGTCCTCTGATTGTGAGCGTCGCGCCAGTGTTTTCCAATAGTGATTTACGTCAAGTGTTTACGAGCAAGAAAATCGCCGATGAGATCAAAGTAACAGAAACCAAACCACCGTTAATAAATCAACAATGCGTTGTTTACGAATTCAAATGTGATCTGTGCGATGCAGATTATGTAGGTTATACACGCCGACACCTTTTTCAGCGCATTGAGGAACACAAGCACTCTTTTATTGGAAAACACTTGCGCGACGCTCACAATCAGAGGAATAAAGATCTTCACGAACAATTCACAATTCTTAAGAAATGCCGTGGAAAGCTGGAATGCTTAATCTATGAAATGCTTTTCATCAAAGACAAGAAACCTAAACTGAACACTCAATCTGACTCAATCAAAGCAAAACTATTCACCTAATTAACACCCTCTATACTCCACATTGTATTCCTTTTTTTAATCATATGCAATAAGACTTTCAAATTTATTATATAATGAAGTCACAAGACTTTAGTCACATGAATTTGAAAATGATAAGTGAGTCATCGAAACGTCATTCTACACTATTATCGCTAATTTTTATTATTAATTATATATTAGAAATAAAAAAATTTAAAAAGGATCAAGAAATACTATATTATGCATATTATGTTTTTTGCAGGACGTGGTCGTCGTTGCTCCAAATCAGGCTCGAGCCGAAAATGCTTTGTAGTTGTCACCAAGAGGAGTTACAAAAAGCGACGTTTCTGTTTTTGTACACGTCCTTACTATGGGGACGAAACTGCAAATGACATCAAAATGAGTAGAGGTTAATGTACATGTGGTAATTAATAATCATGTGTAATGTATCAAATTAACCCTCGGACGTACAAGGGGGGGGGGGGGGGGTTCAAGACCATTTAATGTTAGCTCATGCCATCTTCAGTAGCTGTTTTTTTCTTGAGACACACTTTGGTAACGTTTGGCGACAATCGGTTGCTATGGTAACGAGATATGACATCAATCAATTATTTCAGTCAATCAGTCAATCCATATTTGAATAAAAATCAATGTTTTTCGGTCAAAAACATATTAAATGCTACCAAAAGCAGGATAATGTTTTATTGTATCATATTTGTCATATGTTTCAACTCTAGCAAAAATGTTTGCAATGTCCGCACATCCGGGACACCTGCCATGTGCTTTGTCGAAGAAGAACTAGTCGCCATGTTTGTACTAGCGTAGTTTGCGTTTTAAAATTATTGAGTCATGGACACCTTGAATTCGAAACAGTCGGTAAGTTCTGTCGTATTCCTTGTGTGTTGTCATTTCGCTTGTTAAAAGTGTAATTTCTGTTCGTAGAAATCCTGCCTAACTGGATGTTCATCCGATGTGATGACTGCAACGTTTGTGGAATTGTCAATGGAATATTATAAATAAATGGTTGAGTTTTAGCTATCGAATCTTACGCATATGTGGTCCTGAGAACTGCGCTACAGTCACTGACCCAAAGCAGCGCTGAAACCCATAATATTTATCTTACAGAAAAACCTTTGAATGCAGAGGTCCACACGACGCAGAAATTAAACTTGCTGGTAGTTGCCGGACCTTCCTTGTGAAAGATCTTTCTTGTGAAAGATCTCGTGCCAGGCGTCACTTCAATGTGAAAATACGAACCTGAATGCAAGGCTGGCACTACGGCAAAGGTCAAATTTATTAAATAGCCAATATTTCGACTGATAGAACTAGTCTTCCTTAGGGCTAGGGCTATACTGAAAGCACACATTGTAACGGCCTCTAAAATTTGAAAAATATATGGTTATAAATTATTGGCTAATACATGACATGTAGACAGCGCACTTGTAAACATAAGATAAACATAATATATAGTGTATGATACAAAAACTGAGTTCAGCGTTCGTTCCTTCGGTTAATGCCTTCTGGTGATAAAGTGTTCCCTCTATGAATTAAAAAGGTCTCGCGTGCTTTACGACGGGAAGCATTGATGGTAGACTGCAGTTCAAGCGGGAAGAGTGGTCTACTAAGTTGAAATGTGTAGGGACCGCTGTTGTGGAGTTGGCGTGATGTCAGTGGGTTCACGAAGTCCTACCATTGTCATTGTAAGGGCAGGTGAGACATCCATGAGTGGAGTTGCAGCGGAAAGTGCAAGGGGTGGGTTTTGGTGTCGTGTTAGTGTTTTCTATTTTGCTGAACTCAGTGTTGTATCATACACTATATATTATTTTTATCTTATTTACAAGTGCGCTGTCTACATGTCATGTCATCTATCGGGCACATATTCAACCCCTCCCACCCCCACCCCCTACCCCTCCCCCAACCCCCCCCCCCCCCCCCCTTCCCCCACCCCTCGCTCTGAGTAGTATCAAATATATCATGGTTTACTTTCTTTGCTGCACTTATATCAGCCCTTTGTTAAGCTCCCAATGGATACATGTGCTTGGAACACAATTTAATTTTTAAAGGACTTTCCTGGAGAATTTTCTCTTCTCAAGATGATAGCTTGAAAGTCACCAGATTGATTTCGATCGAATTTTTTGGCTTCTCACTGAAGGGCGCAAAACGTTGCGAAGCAACTTCACGTCTGCAGTTAACCTAAAATAAGACTCAACTTTCCACTTGACTCACACAAATAAAATAGAAAATAAAATCGACTATCTCGCAAAGAACCTTTTGGACATGCGACAACTATGTGTGGATTGTATTTCAATGTGCCTTCACAGGCCCAGACTGTAGTTTTTCACGAAATCAAGTTCCTCAATATGTTTGCCATTAATTAACCTTAAGCTGCCAATTGCCAATAACATCTTAACAATAGAGAGACAATACGATCGGCTCGAATGATTTATTTTTGTTTTCTTAGTTTACGAAAGCAGTCAAAACAAGATAAAAATACGGAAATAGCAAAACAAATGTATAAATCATATTAACTTCAAAAGCAGGTTCCAAAAGCAGTAAGTTTAATGGAAAGACTTTAGCGTCCTTGGCATCTCCATTTCCTGAGCTGTCAGGCTTTAACTTCAGTTTAGCTCTTAGCCTGATGCAATGAAGCACTGGCGAAGCCTGTTCCACTCAGCAGTGTCGCGATGATACAAATCGTCGTCGATGTGAACTGGGTCCACTTTTTTAAAGTCTCCGCCCCAACGAAGAACTCGATCGCTTCGGATCCTGGAGATAAAGCATGATACGCCCTTGAATGACCGTGGCGGATTTTTCAAACAGCCGCTATTACAGTATCCACGTTTATCCTGCAAATTCATATCAATCGCATGGCCCACCAGATGATTACTATATATTGCCTGTATTACTTTTGTCCTGAAGGAACTGACGACGTAAACCTAGAAAATATAAAATTGAAATGTATTAAAATCCAACGTAGAGTCTCCCTCTTCAGTCCATTCGATACAGAAATAGTGCCAGCATTCGTAAAGTCTTGCTAACTAAGATATTTTGGACAATTTGAGGTAAGAATAGCATGTTTTTCAACCTTTGCTTTTGTTTGTTCTATTTTAACTTGAGCGAAAATTACAAAGCCCGTTATTATTTTATTTTGAATAGTGATCGTGCGATTTTAACAGTGTGTTTCAGCGTGGATAAATGAGTCTAACAAAGAAGCAAATAAAAGGAGACAATCGGACCAGATGTAGAAGAAGCCCGACGCGGATTTATAGTTCTGCACTTTATAAATGGGGAAGAAACATGAGGGTTGTCCAATACTCGGACAATTTATGTATAGCATTGTATTGTATTATATGACCATAAGAATAGTTTTATGCAATATATTCTACAACGACACAATACAGCACAATGTATTACAGTATAATGGTATGTAAAAATTTGTCAGAGTATTTGACAAGTATGAGAAACATCTTCTGGTGACATTTTCGCCACAAATCATCCCGCGGGGAGAGTCGCCTTTTTGTTGCAGTTTTATTACTAGCAGTCTTTTTGCATATGATGCCCGATATATTTTCTCATCTCTATTGTTCATTGTACACCTCCATTGTATTAGGTAAAATTATGTATTCTAAAATATTCTATGGCATTGTATTATATTGTATTGTCGTTCTTTTGTGTTCTAATATTCTATTGTTTTAACAAAAGAAAATATATCGGGCATGGTATAACTTTTTGCTCTTACCAGCTGAAGACGAATTTGAAAACAATTGTCATTGTCTTTTCGGCCCAATGATTGGCCAATAGTGAATTAGATCTCTTAGCAACGGTCAAACCTATTCCCACCCAGCGCCCGCGCGTCGGATTCGGAAAAAAAATAATCGTTTGGTTATCAAGACTTTACGAATGGTGGCACTATACTACTTCTGAATCGAAGCACTGTTTTAAAAGATTTGTCTACAAAATATATGGAGAGAAACAACCATAAAAAACACAGGACTACGCAGTTCCTCGTGTTTTCGTCCGAGGGTTAAAACCGGCGTCCAAATTGACTGAAAATAATCAAAACGAATAAAGAATGCTAAAATGGCACAAAAATGAACAAGCCATGCGACAAATTTTGGTAAACATGTAACATAACTACAAGATCGAGAGCAGTTAAGTTATGACTTTCTGTGACACAACTTTAAGAACATTAAAGCAATGACAATGAAACCAAACGGTGTATAACACGTTCAAACATGCTTCCTTTTCGGTCCACAAAATGGGACGATGACGTCTTATGACGTGTGATTGCGTAATTAAATTTACACAGCCGCTATCTTGGATTTCTCCAACACCTCATAAAACTGTCTAAATTGACTCAAAATTAATCAGAACCAATAAAGAAACGCTAAATGACATACATGTAAAAATGTAATAATAATAACTTTAAACATGTTTTTTTTTTATTAAAGGTAAACAATGCAAATTTAAAAAAACACGGCTGTCAAAATCCTGTTGCCATAGAAACGAAAAGTCACGATCAATGAAATTTCATACCAAACTATTGCCAGTCATATTTTAGGAAAAGTCGCGAGGTTAGATGGTGTTTGATTCCATATTTAAAAAGTTATGGATGTTGCAAGTTAGCTCGAACACTTGTTAATGTAAGCATGTATTTTTTTAATTAATTTTGTTCAAATGAACTTTTCCTATAGCCCATGGTTTTATCATGGCAAAAAAATAAACACGGTTTGTCCTAGATAAGTGTTCTTTGTCCTTACTTGCACACTACACCGACGAGTCGCTGGTATCTACAATCGCAAGCTACTTCGACGCACTACAGAAAGCTGAACAATCTGGTTTGAAGGATGCAGGTACATGTACATTAATTAAACGTTCACTCATTATTTAAGTTTCGTTCTTAGTAAATGCAGGTTCTAAACAATACTAACCGTAACTGAACAGGAACGAGCATAACCGTTGATTCGATTAATGTCATCATAAAATCCACTTTCAACACGCGTAATTTTGAACCCCGCTGGTGTTCTAAAATGGCTACCCCTGAACGTCATTAGACGGCAGTCCCCTTGTGGAGGAGCTGAAAACATAATAATAGGGTCACGTATATAAGTCAAGGCTTCTGTCATCGTGATGTTTGTATTAAATGCGATAGGAATGTCTATATATTTAGCGTAAAGACGCTACATGCTGATTGGTCTAAGTACATCCCATAACTCGCTTTCAATTTATTAGGTTGTGCTATTTTACACAAGCTTTTAAAGAAAATTACAGCCAATCGAATACATGCTGACTGTAAGAATGGTGTCAGCTTGGATTTTTTGCACATGTCTCCATTTTTAGATTGCTACTCTGCTACGAGACAATACGATGGCAAACACCTAGCTCAAAACGTTCTTCCGTCGTTAGGCGCGCAATTGCAAATTAACTACTACACCGCCGCACCTTCAAAACGGACTAAGTACTAAAATGCGACATGTTTTTTTAGATAAATATAACTGGATGAGGTTTTTTGATAATGATATTTCGACTTTTATTATTTTTGTCGTATTACATATTTTTTTACTGGAACATTTACTTTCACGACCACAGAATTAGAAGTGAGTTTAGAATTGATTATTTCCAAGTCGCTTTTCTGTTCGTGACGAAATATATTTGTCGAGTCGAGCAAATACACACATACATAAATCCTTATAAGTAAAGGTTTGGTAATACATAAGCATGTCAAAATAAACGATAAAATCATAGAACGACGACACCGATACATCGTTCGATCATTTTATCGTTTATTTTTACATGCTTACATATAGAAATACACAAAAGAAGAAAGAACAAACGACTTTCGCTTGATGCCATGGACGTCCAGGACGTCAACGGTGTTGCTGCTTACAGTCCTTGATCATTTGCAAGAGCTGCGTCACTTACCAGGAGGAGGAGGAGGTACTGGAGGACGTGGACGTGGTACTGGGATACTCAGAGGTAGTACAGAAGGGCGTGGACGTGGTACAGGGGGTCGTGGTCGTGGTCGTGGTCGTGGTCGTGGTCGTGGTCGTGGTCGTGGTCGTGGTCGTGGTCGTGGTCGTGGTCGTGTCGTGGTCGTGGTCGTGGTCGTGGTCGTGGTCGTGGTCGTGGTCGTGGTCGTGGTCGTGGTCGTGGTCGTGGTCGTGGTCGTGGTCGTGGTCGTGGTCGTGGTCGTGGTCGTGGTGGTCGTGGTCGTGGTCGTGGTCGTGGTCGTGGTCGTGGTCGTGGTCGTGGTCGTGGTCGTGGTCGTGGTCGTGGTCGTGGTCGTGGTCGTGGTCGTGGTCGTGGTCGTGGTCGTGGTCGTGGTCGTGGTCGTGGTCGTGGTCGTGGTCGTGGTCGTGGTCGTGGTCGTGGTCGTGGACGTGGTCGTGGTCGTGGTCGTGGTCGTGGTCGTGGTCGTGGTCGTGGTCGTGGTCGTGGTCGTGGTCGTGGTCGTGGTCGTGGTCGTGGTCGTGGTCGTGGTCGTGGTCGTGGTCGTGGACGTGGACGTGGACGTGGGCGTGGGCGTGGGCGTGGACGTGGACGTGGACGTGGACGTGGACGTGGACGTGGACGTGGACGTGGACGTGGACGTGGACGTGGACGTGGACGTGGACGTGGACGTGGACGTGGACGTGGACGTGGACGTGGACGTGGACGTGGACGTGGACGTGGACGTGGACGTGGACGTGGACGTGGACGTGGACGTGGACGTGGACGTGGACGTGGACGACGTGGACGTGGACGTGGACGTGGACGTGGACGTGGACGTGGACGTGGACGTGGACGTGGACGTGGA
Source organism: Dendrophyllia cribrosa (assembly GCA_024195265.1). NCBI lineage: Eukaryota > Metazoa > Cnidaria > Anthozoa > Scleractinia > Dendrophylliidae > Dendrophyllia > Dendrophyllia cribrosa. Next base: position 29,217,907 of record JAJLRJ010000004.1, on the reverse strand, counting down.
CGTGGACGTGGACGTGGACGTGGACGTGGACGTGGACGTGGACGTGGACGTGACGTGGACGTGGACGTGGACGTGGACGTGGACGTGGACGTGGACGTGGACGTGGACGTGGACGTGGACGTGGACGTGGACGTGGACGTCTCCACGACCAAGAACGTCGTGCTGTGGGACGCGGTTGAGAAGGCGTTCGACGGCTGAAAAGCCATGGGCTTGGATCCTCATAATCTAATGAACAATAAATTATATTGCCTACTTTGTATGACGCCATTAATCAACCTTGTTCGAAGGCTTGGTTGCGAATGGGAGAAAGTGACGTCAAAGACTCCAACATACCTCACGGGTTGAAATTATAAAACAAGTATTGAAAATCACGCGAAAAGCAACAAAAACTTTGGACTTGTTCTTCGTGCAATTTTCCATGCTGATTGTTATTATAATTTCAACCCGTGAGGTATGTTTGAGTCTTTGACGTCACTTTCTCCCATTCGCAACCAAGTCTTGGTACAAAGTTGATTAATGGCGGCCGTAAATTCCCGGAAATAAATGTTAAAATAAAATAACTTCTGATGTTCGTAATGGATTGAAATTTGGCAAGATGAGTAAGATAGTCTAATAGTACACGAAAATGTAAAAAAATGAAAATCAAAAATTTGATCATAGGGGCACTTTAACATATACATAACATGGGCAGCTTTCCAAGAAATATTTTTTTACGCGCCGCATAAAGCTTAACTGACACAACGCGCGCAAAACCTAAATTAACTCGTCATTACCTACAGAATGGTAGAATAATTGTTATTGGTAAAAAAAAGAACCATGCAGAGCCAGCAAAGATCGAATATGAAACTATGAAGAGTCAACCAAATGAATTCCTAACTTTCTGTGATTAGGAAACCAGTGAGGTTGTAAAAATGTAAGTATACAGGAAATTTTGAACACACCACAATAAAATTGATGAGTGGAAGTAGAAAAATTACTGGTTTGTTGACGTTCGATTGTCTAAGTTGAAGTTCAGTGTATATGAAATCGACAAGCCAGAAGTGGGTAAGAACTGATACTGTAAATGGTTTGAACCCAGGAGTATCCATTCAGTGGACTGTCGAGGGTGATCTTCGGGGTTAGTTTAGTTCTAAAAATAACTGTTGATGTTGGCAAAAATGACGTTTCGACCACCTAAGCGGAAGTTATCTTGAGAGTCTGAGTTACTCTGAAAATGAATTCCGCACAGGTTATCGAAATGTCATCCATTGTCAAAAACAACAGTTCTTTTCAGAACTACACTAACTCCAACAATCACAATATGACGTAATAATTGAAACTGAAACTGAACTATGAAAATTGCAGATTGTCTTGCGCATTTAGTTTACCAAGTTTACGTTCTAATTAACTCATTCCATAAGCAATACTATTTATTTATTCATTTATCTTTTTTTCGTCTTACCCATTTCGTCCAGGTCATCATTGTTGACTTCTAACAGGAGGAAGAAAACAACATCTGGTGTATTTTAATAGAATCATAATTTTTATGAAAGTGAACGTAGAAGCACTGTATTATTTAATAGAATCAAATTCCCATGGGATCCTGATATATCAAAGCAAGGTACTTTCTCATCTCACACTAATGGTTTGGGTGTAAAGAAGAGGTGCCAGGGTGGCTAACGGGAAAGGAATTTGAAACGGATTACAAAACCATGACCTGTAATGTTCTTTAAGCTTAATTATTTAAACGATATGAATTCAACAAACATGTGTACAATACCGATTTCATCTGGGTCATCTTCGTCGTCGTCTTCGCCGTCGTCTTCGTCGTCATCTTCGTCAACATCTGCAAATATAAAAAAGTACAGAGAATGTTCAAGCTCCAGTTAACAACTAGATTCCGTGCGTCTGTTCATGTATAGATTACAGATGACGTCAAAAAGTGGTAGGAACAAACATGAATTTTATGAATTTTCCCTTTCTTTCTCTTGCAAAAATATCTAAATATAAAAACAAATGTGTTTTATACAAAAATCCAGCTTCAGCAATTACTAATTTAGTATAGGCCGCGAACACACATACATAAAACGGGTCTATAAAACAATGAATAGTTTTAGTATTTCGATTTTTATAATTCGTCTCTAGACTAATATGCTCCAGAGAGCGTTTATATTGTCGTGCATTAAACGTCCCATGTAATCTGGTCGTGAGAAACGACAGAAGCTATTTTCTATATATAAGGAGGTCAGCATGCATAACATATAGACTATATTACATCACATGTAGCTTTTTTATCTATCTCCATTCCTTGAGCCTGAAAAAATAAACATATTAGTTTATATATTTATTGATCTCTTTTTTCGTCTTACCCGTTTCGTCCAGGTCATCATCGTTAGCTTCTAGCAAGATAGGAAGAAAATAAACATGTGAAGTATTTTTAATAAGATCATATATCTTTAAATCACAATCAAAGAAAAGAAACACGTCCAAGCAGTCTAATGTTTATTAGACTCGCCTTCCCATGGGATCTTAATATAAAGCAAAGTATTTACCTCATTTCACAAGGTTTGCATGTATTGAAAAGTATACAAAGCGAACTTCAGGGGACGATGTGGTTTTACCCAATTCCATTACATCATGCCAGAAATTTATAAGGATGACTATAAAGCCGCTATAGCATGCGGCCGGTTACATTCATCATCATCATCATCATCATCATCATCATCATCATCATCATCTTCATATCATCATTATTATCATTGCTCCTTTTCGCGCCCGGTGCCGCATAAGGCGCGGTCGATTACATTCGCAAAGTGGCTATTTAGTTAGATTGGGTTTGTCGCAATTTTCGCGGAGAAAAAGTGCACACCTGACCGATGTCAAGCAACCAGCAAAGAAAACAATAGTAGGTATTCTTTATAAGAAGATAAACATGTACATGCGTAACACAAATATGCAACCCCATACCTTCTTTTGACACATCTTCATTCTTAGCGTCTGAAAAATAGATAGAAAATGAGACGAATGTTTGCGGTATGTTTTATTCTTTTTTATCACGTGAATAAAATAGTGTTGAACGAGATATAGTATACGGGGACAATTGTGCACATGTCATTCCTTCCAGCTGTAAACTACCTTTGGTAATTCCGCTGGCCAATACATAAGGCTTGCGCATATATTTTGCCCATTCCAAATGCAAGCCGGGAAGGGGAGGTCAGAAGGTTGTTTCGTGTTCACGTGTTGGCTCATAGGAGTCTTCGATTAGTTCTGCATGTAAAATAACAATGTAAACAGTAATAAAAGTGATTTCATACACTGTAGCTCAGTCCGGAGATAATCTACAAAAATGACCGGGATATAATGAAAGTTCAAAAATCGTTCCATTTACCTTCTAATTTTTCCACTGCGAGATCTATAATAGGATTATGTCAGTAAAAATATATCAGTTTTATAGGTAACTGAAATGTTCCGATTACAATACACAGTTACAGTACAGTCCAAAAATAATGCACGCGCAAGAAGTGGCGCAAGAAGTTCTTGTGCAAGCTGTCGCAAGACGCAAACATGCCATGTTTTTGCGGTTTACCCGCAAGAACATTGGAAACGCAAGAAGTTGAAGTTCTATCCGCAAGAAGTTAACAACCCGAGACGCAAGAACCAGCAAGAAGTTAAGAACCTAAGACGCAAGAACCCGCAAAAAGTTAAGAACCTAAGACGCAAGAACCCGCAAGAAGTTTTACCTGGTCTAGCTCATGTGCAAGAAGTTTAGTTACAGCGCTCGTGTCGATGATCCGAGAATAATACAGCCCCCAGCCGCATGAAGTTTATAGCGTTCGTGTCGTTGATCGGAGAAGAAGTTACCGGGTCCAGGCCAGCAGCAAGAAGTTTATTACGTTCGTGTCGATGACCGGAGAAGAAGTTTCCAGCAGCAAAAAGTTTACACATGTCGCGCTCGTTGTTTCAAAGCCGGTTAACGCTATATCCCAGGATTCAAAGTTAACTGAGGATCAAATTTCTCTTGTTAGAAGTGTTTTTAAAAGCTAATTATAAGTTACATGAAAAGACAAGTCAGAGACGAAACTAAAGGGCAAAAATACTTTGGAAAAATCTCCATTGATCAATTATTTAACTGGAATCAAAATTGATGCTAACCCTGGGTTAGCTTAAGCGCGCTTTGAACAACCCGGCTGACTGCACTTATCAGAACTGCAAGGAGCTACAGTGAAAGGGGATTTGTCGTCATTTTTAGTTTTACATTAAAAAGCCAGACGAAACAATTACATAAATTGAAAACCAAACATAATGGTCTAGTTTTGTTAAAAATATTAACTATCCTTGAGGACTCTTCTGTAAACTACTTTGTGACCGTTAGGCTTTCTTATTAAAGATTAAGAGTTAATAGGGAGCTATAGATTTGAGTACGAGTGCGACTTTTGAATTTAAAACCAATCAAGTTCCCAGAGCTGTTGGTCCTTCCTGTTGCTGACCAGAAGATAAGGAAAATCTAGGTATAGAATTGGTGTGATAAATGGTTTTGAAGAGCACACAAACTAGGTTTGAAAAGTCGTAATCGTACTCAATCTCGTACTCGTAGTACTGTCTAAAGTTCCCCATTTATTATTATTATTATCATTGTAAAGTGATACTACAAATAAATGTCTTTGACTATGGATGGCCAGGACAGGATTGGAAGACATAGCCAACGCAATCAATCATTTTCCACATGATCGCAGTCGCTGGAAAGTTGATATCGTCGACAATCTTTAATTGTCAATTGCGGGTTTTTGTCTGGTACAATACAACTAACGTCAAGACGCTAAATTAAACCACCAAACATGCAAGCATAACTCACTTATAGCTAATATTAGGAATCAAGAACAGAGAAGGAATATAACCGAGCTTAAACAACACTGAGACGATACACCGTATTTATATCAAACATCATGTTTTACATGTTCAACCTCAAAAAGCGGGATAAAATTAAAATATTTAATCTGATGTCACACTTGATGGCATTTTCATAACAGAGTCTTAACCGCACAAATCCAGAAATATTGTGGATTGAAGAAACGGAAGATTTTACAGATTTCACAGATTTTACGATCTCGGAGAGACTTTGGAGATTTTTTGGTCAGAGTAAGTTTTTGAACTGAAAGCGTTCCCTTTGTTATATATTTTACTTTTTGTGAATACGTAGGGCAAAACTACATGACTGTATGTATCATGTAATTACTATATAAGGCAATAATGCATCTTACCTGCTATGGCTCCATCTTCTTTCAGAGCGTCTACATAAAATAATGAACGAATGAAATCAATAACATCAATTATAATAAATTAAATATCAATAAAATAAGTACATTTATTATGATATTTTATAAATCGTCCTCCTCAACATTCTGAGCGACTTTTGTTTTCTAGGAAAAAAATTCTTGAATAATTTTATAGCTCAATCGGATAAATTGATATTGTTCTTTTTTCAACAGTCTTATATTCGCGTTTAGTGAATAAAATTTAACAAAGTTTCAAATCTAAGTAAATCAAGCACGAAAATTGTCTATTTACCTTCATTTTTCACTTCGAGCGCTATAATGAAAGGATAAATTGATAAGCTCGTTAGTGGTTTGGGAACATTACTGCAGCGTTTAGATGTTATTTCTAAATATGCTCAACTATGCAATGTATATTTAATTACAATGTACCTTCATAACATGTGCAGATGCTTACTGCTAGTAGCAGAAAAGCTATCAGCCACAGCTTTGAACCCATGACTTCGTGGTGAGCTGAACTCCGAAGCTAAATGAGCTCTGGTTTTAAATCCTGCTTTTATCCATTTTGGTAAGCATATTAACATTCGGAAATCCATGGACCAATACTTGTGACTAGCATGATATTGCACATACTGGAGAATATATTAAGCTAAAACGCCGATTCAGTTATTTTCTAACCGATCGCAGGTCGCTATAAAAATGTATATCGGGAAGTAGATATTGTCGGCAACCTTTAGCTGACGCTTGCGGGTTTCTCTCGACATATTATAACCCAAAATATGGTACAATACCGTTTACTTAACATAATTGTTAAACCACCAGAAAAACAACAAACGAAACTCACATGAGACCGTCACTATGTTTAGCAACCAGGGGCCGTATTCACGAAAGCACCCTAAGTCCAAAGAGCCTCCTAAGATATAACTTAGGAGATAACTGGTATTCACGAAGACCTCCTATTTTAAGACATATCTTATTTTTTCTTCTAAACTTAGGACCTCCTAAATTTTTAAGACATGTCTTAACTGGTATTCACGAAGACCTCCTAACTTAAGATATGTCTTAATTTTTCTCCTTAACTTAGGAGGTCAAAATTGACCTCCTAACTTATTAAAACATGTCTTGGCGGAGGATAAATTCGATTGTTAACGAGTTTTACGTCGATTTTCAGCGTGATTATTGCCGGTGAATCACAATAGTTACCGATTAGATAAACATTTTAAAGCATTATATTGCTAAGAAAAATTAAATATTTTCTAGTGATGTCAAACAACACGGTTAGTTTTATATAGGCTTTCGTGTCATTAACGGGTTCCACATTTCTTTCTCTTTGCAGAATTATATTTCCGTTTTTCGTGAAAATAAGCCCTTGTACAAGAAATATCGAAGTAGACCCTATTAAAACGATGATGGATTTGTTTGTTGCTTTCTCTACTGACCATGAACGAAGTTATATCACGGTTTTGCTATCTTAAATTCGAGATGAAATAAAGATTATTGTATCGTCATTGTGATTACAACAACAATTTACACAATACAAAATATTCATTCATGTAATTTTCACAACTTATTATTCATAAGATCGCGCCATATAAACTGTCTCTGATTGGTTTACTTTTACTAATCGATAACTGCCCGCGACCATTAAACTTAGGAGACTGCTATCGTTCGTGAATAGCACTTAGGACATATCTTAGGAAGCTCCTAAATTTTCTTTTAAGTTATATCTTAAGATATATCTTAGGTAGGATTTCGTGAATACGGCCCCAGGAAGAAATAACTTTACTTAGCTGAAACGAGTCTAAAACTACTGAAACTTTACACCGTTTTTCCCCGAACACGCACAGAGGCAGTTATTACACATTTCATAATTTTACGGTGGAAAAACAAAAGAAGATCATATTTTTGATTCAATTAACTTCAACAAGTAATGAAGATGGTATCATTTCTTGTACTTACAAATATTAACCTAAGGGGAATTTTACCTTCTTTAATTTTGTTTCATGGCAAATGAATCTTTTTCAACTTGATGAGTAAACGTTTATTTCATATACAATAACACCAAAGGCGGTACGTATGCACTGAAGGTGGTTTAATCGAGAAACTACTGACAATGCGTCAAGCACACTGAAAATGTCAAAAGCAACCCCTGATTTACAGTGACAATAAATCTTTATTTTTCAGTATTAAAATAAAAAATTATATATAAAGAAATATAAACATCCAAAAAGAGAAAAGCAAAATACAAAATGGATGAAAAGGAAAGTGACAATGTGGAAGAAGGATAGAACAAGTAAGTCTTGAATTATTGATATTACAGCTGCTATTACAAAGCTAAGGTTATTATTATATGCTTTTGATAAGACAAATAGAAAATATATGATCTGTAAATTATAATACAGTTCAGTGCTATTACCGCCTTGTTAGTATTCGGTATCATGTTATGAGTATTAAAGAGCTACATCGCTATAGCAGCACGCCATCGTAAATCTCTTAACTAAAAATCCTACATCAAGTCGATAAAAACAGAGTAATTTCCCACCGTGCAGTGTCCACGACTAATATCATTGTTTATTTTAGATCACATTTGAGGTTTTCTGTTTGAAGTTGTCAAGGGAAAACATGAATGCCACACAATATTGACATTATGTATCTTCGATTGATCTACCCGGACGGAGCTTCAAAAATATGCAATACAGATGTTAGCAATATTTCACGAAATTTAGCAAAATCAGCTTATTTCTGGAATCGGTTTAGGATACTCTCAAAAACACTCTTTAATCTCTCCCTGAAAGTATCACTAAGGACGCTTGCCATTCGGCCTCGAACTGGCCGTTCATTTCGTTCAATTCGTAAATAGCATGCATCATTTTCAAGGACGTATAGGAAGAAGTCTTCAAAAAGTTGCATTCTCTTTAAGGACTGGCCAGGCTGGCCGACCAGAAATGACAAATAGTAAATAGCGCCCCAAAATATCGAGCTTAAGCCTAATCCATTCACAGCTGACATTTGGGTGACTTCGTTCTGACTGAAGGAGTTAATGAAATATTTACTAAACGTCGGGTAATGAGTACTGCCAATGGACCGTGTGTGCATGTTGACTTGGCGTTCTGTCTCCGGGCTGAATTAATCGTGTTAATTTTGGTATATTTCCTTGCCTCTGAGCGGAGATAAACGCTGTAAGGAATTTATTCGAGATGGTGAAGAGTTTGTCTTTACAGTTCTGAACTTTGGTCAAAACACATCAAGTAGAAAATAGATCGAAGAGTAAATTAAGTTATTTCAGTTAACAGGCAGATTGTTGAAGAAAAGCAACGATAACAACAAAGCAACAGACAAACATACATTATGTTTTTCATAGCCGTATGCATAACATAAAGGAAGAAATAAAACTAAAGGGGTAAGTCTGCAAAATGAAACACAAATGATATTTATTTTGTCCATGCTTGGAAAATTTTGGGCCAAGGTTTTTTTTTCCTTCTTACCAAAGCAACCTGGGAGATAGTCAGTGAAGCAAAGATCCAAGATGACTGTTCAATTTGAGTTACTGACAGGTAGTCAACCATCGGATTGAAACGGTATTATAATGTGACAATTCAAGATTTCAAAGCAGGATTTCAACTACATTACACATGTTCTCTACAACACTTGTTCTCTAGAGCTTAGCAAGAAACTTAAGGGAAATGAGGATGGCTTCGTAAATGAGAAAACATTTGCAATTACAATTATAGCTGTTTTGAGCTGTTTTGTATCCCAAATGGAATGTGCATAAGGCGTATAATTAGTAATATAAATTGGACTGAGTGAAGGACAATTCAGGGAGTAATCGGGGGATTCGGCTTTATAAGGTAGGTAAACCATTCATTATCATCCAAGTTGGTTATTATTCAACCGTCAAAGACATGCTCGTATGCAACTAAAAGCCTACACATATGCCACGGCTAAATCGTCATTCGTGAGCAAGCCAGATGCAGTAACGTTATATCCATTAGAAAATTGAAATTCGTCAATTGTAATTAAGTGAACTTTTAAGGTAATACAAAGAGCAACAAAAACAACCAGAATTGTTCGTTTTAACCCTTTTCCTTTATTTTATTATTCGCATTATTGCCCATTACACATACGGTGATTTATGAAGCAATGTTAAATCAAACCACCTCTACAAAAATTGGGAGGATACTTTAACAAGATACATTAACAAGTGTTGTTTTTATGGCAACACAAATTTTATTGAGAGGGTCTGTCCCTCCTAATATTTATTTTGCCCAACGAGAACGTCTTCGAGAACGTCGAATACGTCCTGCGAAACGTCGGCGAGGAACTGGCCGACGACGGTTGGGTGGCCAGGGGCGCCGCGAAGCAAAACGTCGTCGAGAAGGAATTCGGCGATTTGGCGGCCAGGGACGCCGTGCAGCGAAACGTCGTCGTGAGGGTATTCGACGATTAGGAGGCCAAGGGCGTCGTGCAGCAAAACGTCGTCGGGAAGGAATTCGACGATTGGGTGGCCAAGGGCGCCGTGCAGCGAAACGACGTCGAGGAGGAATTCGACGATTGGGTGGCCAGGGTCGTGGGGGACGGCGCGGATCTTCGTAATCTGACAATCAAAAAGTACATTTGTGACATACAGGTCAGTAGAAAAAAATAACGTTTTCGACCACGACAATACCTACATCTGTTAATTCAAACAAGTAAATACTGCCGTTGTAAAGATAACTTATCATGTTTAACCTCTATATGAAGCAAACATTTAGTAACAGACAAAATAGCGATTCTGGCTTATTGATCTTAATTAATATGGGGCAGTCGACATTTTTCTGAAATTTTTGGTAGCTAATTTCAAATCACCGATAACTAATTATGCGAAAACTTTACGTAGACTCTTCCCCCTAAATCCAATCTACATTTTTTATATATATATATAAATTTCACTAAACGTCTAATGCATGTTTAACTCCTGTATCTCAACATTGCTCAGGAATAGGGAAATAAATGTAAATTAAAGTCATGCTTGCATCCAAAGATGCAAGTGTTCCAAACCACATTGGCACAACATATCCTCGAGGCCGGAATTATGATTATCATAAAATATTAAGTGCTCATGAATTTATGATTACCATAATTTTGTGGCACAACAGTAGAGACCGAGAGGATCTGGGGTTAAAGTATTGGAATGCTCGACTAATCCAAGATGTTCGACGGTAATTCACGAAAACACTGGAACAACTGTGTGAGCTGTCTCGGGTAAAATAAAAGATCATGCTAATGACGAAACATAATTATTCTATTTTACAAAATAATACACTCACCAGCCATGCTTGACCTGTGTTGTCCTTCGCGCGCCGTGATGCGATTTTGCCGAGTATTTTGTATTTTGCCGAGATCGTTGATTAGATATGTCTTTTTTCGGTTTTTACTGTTGTGCCACAAAATTATGGTAATCATAAATTCATGGGCACTTAATATTTTATGTTATTAACACGACTAAGACAGTCAGAGGGCCAATAACTAAAATCAACCAATCAGAATGCTTGATTGCCGGTCCAATATTCTCTAAGTATTGGACCGGGCATTGTCCCGAATGATCCCGCGCAGTCCTCCCCCGGCAGGAGTCGTGTAATAAATCTCTTATTGACCAAGCTTGCTCGGAACCGTACTGGGAGAATATCGGCCCTCGGTCTTTTCTGTACGGACCTCGCTGCGCTCGGTCCGTACTGTCAAGACCTCGGGCCGATATTCTCCCAGTACGGCCCTCGCGCTTGGTCAATAAGATATATATAATCATAATTCCGGCCTCGAGGATAAGTTGATTGGCCAGGATGGCGTGCTCATCAATTTAACCAACGTATCTTACCCAGATCACCCAGCTCATCCTCGGGAATTTCTGAGAAAATAAAATTACATAACAAAAATCAAAATATTGCATTAAGTTCGGAATCTGTTTATTTAATGCAATAAATATTTTGTTAATTTAATATTTTCGTCTTACCTAGCTCGTCAAGTTCATCATCAGAAATGTCTGAGAAAATAGAACAACATAACATGATTTAAGAATTTTATTTGGGTAACCGCGACACCAAACATGACGCGTTTATATTTTATTTGTATGTGCGGAATTTAGTTTAAGTTATGATTTTTTTTTAAATGAAATACTTTTGTCTCACCAAGATCATCAAGCTCGTCTTCAAGGATGTCTGCAAGAAAAAGATTATCTTGTTTAAGGTGACATTGTCCCGCGGAAATATTATGTACACCTTATTTTCTAGTATATCACCAAATGCTACCAAATACACCTAATTCAAAAAAGGTTGCTTTGGTCTTTGGTAATTGGGCATTGGGAAGCTATTGTTTGGCGGTCACTCAAGCAAAGCATTGCATTGTGTTCCGTATGCCCAAATGCCAATGACCAATTACCAATGACCAATTGTCAAAGCAACCTTTATTGAATTAGGTATATACAACTTAATTTAACAATATATTCCATAGAACAAAACAGGAGCAATAGTTTGGATATTAAGAACATGATTTCAAGGATGGAAGTGGATTACAGTTAATCAAAATTTAATTTTTACCGCCTGTCAAAAAATCACTTTTGGCGATTTTTGGTTCCTATTTCAAGATAATAAAACAAGTTAAAAGCAAGCTCCTGGCCATAATCATGAAAACACGATATATCAGCCGGGACAGTGTTCCTTTAATTTAGAGTTTTTGGAAAGCGAAACCAATTCAAACAACTAATCTGTCTTACCCAGTTCTTCTGGATCTAGATCATTATCGGCATCTTCTGTTAAATGTTCATGTGTACTCATGCATGAGCTCAGTGGCCGATTAACAGATTTGTTGAAGTTGTGACCCGGAATAATAATGGGGGGGAGGGAGGGAGGGGTCTGGGAGAGGGGTGGAAGGAGGGGGGATTTACTTTTGCAAAATGGGCGGGAACTACAATGTAATTAAGTTATTGCAATCTCAAATGTTCGTATTACCTATATCATCAAGTTCATCCTCAGGACTGTCTGAAAAATTAAAATTACACAACATGTTTTAAATTTTTACTTGGACAAACGGACGCCAAAAAATCATGCGTTTTATATTTTATTTATGTTCCGAATTTTGTTCTAATTAAGAGATTTGCTGGGGATCCTCTCCTAGATCCACCGCTGCTTTTATGTTTATTTTTAATGATACGTTGCATTATCGAAGAGAACTGAATAGTATATTTGGAATAAACTGCTAAATGATGATGTTTTCATGATCAGTTGTTTATCACGTCGCGCAAAATAATATTCATATCAAATGATAGACTTGCCACAAGTCGACCTCACGAGTTTCATAGTAAAGCGAGCGAAGGGAGCTTTTGAGGCTGCGAAGCGGTCGAGCGAGCGACGAAGTCGCGCATATGATGCCCGATTTAGGGTGTTAGCTCTATTGTACATTGTACACATTCATTGTATTAGGTAAAATTATGTATTCTAATATATTCTATGGTATTGTATTCTATTGTATTGTCGTTCTTTTGTGCTCTAATATTCTATTGTTTTAACAAAAGAATAAGTGTTACCCCTAAATCGCGCATGGTATAAAGTCGCGAGAGGTCGACTTGTCTCGCTTGAAGGGTTTTCATTTGCGTTTCGCGCCAAAAATGGGGAGTGGCGTGACTTGTCAATGTCATCGATTATTGTTTCGCAACCGACCCCATTGTTGAATTTCAACCGCCTTGTGATTGACAGTTCTGTCCCCAAGGGCTACTCTCGGCTACTCTGATTAGTCTAAGCGCAGCGACCCGTTTTTGGGTCGCTAAAAATGGCGCCAATCAAATGTGAAAAGTCCTTCGTCCGGCGGGGTATAAATATAAGACGAATGACTTTATTGAAAGTCTAATCAAATGATTACTAGAATAGTCAAATTACAATAAGTGGGATAAATTATTTTGTTTTGTTTTTTACCCCATTAAAACAAAATTGATCTTATGAATATATCATACCCATTTCATGTTGGTCATCTTCACTGTCCTCTGTGAAATATGAGATCAAAAGGGATAATTAAGTTTCAACTTTTGCGCCCAGGACGCACGTGTTTTGCTCGAAAATGGTGACATAGCTTTCTTTGAGAAGTTAGAGCATTGTCTTACCTATATCGGCTGGATAGTCATCAATATCCTCTGCAAAAAAACATATGTACCAAATATGAGGAACTTAATTTACATCATATGTCAGTGTCAATGTTAGAAAAGAAATATTGAAATCGCTGCTTCTAGGATCGGTTTACAAATATGAGGATTTTTTTTATATTAAGTCAATGTCCATGTTAGAAAAAAATATTCAAATCGTTGCTTCTAGGGTCGATTTACATTGACGAACTTTCTTTGATCAAATATACTTTGATTAAACTGTTTGATGGCGTAAACGCCTTTACATAAATTTTACAGGAATTTACAGGAATTCTCGGACGATTATACGTTTAGATTAAGGATATCAAATATTCCTACATCTCGAGGCGTTTGTATCGATACTGAGTGTTTCAAATTTTTGAAAGACTAGACCATCTGTCAATTCATCATGCTCACACGAAACAGAAAAAGTACTTGGTTATTAGTTTGCTAGGAGTCAGTTTGTAAAGAAAGTGTGGTGCTGCGTCCTTGGGGGGAGGGGGATATGTAAATTTGATTTTTTTTTTTCAAGTGAGTTGATAAGTTAAGGGACACTGTCAGCTAATTCTCATTATTAACTCGATTAATAGATAAATCAAATAGTCATATTTAAAGACGGTCATTTTAATATTTATTCAAGCACGCATGTAGATTCTTAAAGCTGTAAATGATACATTTTTCTACCCATGCCTGTTGCTTATTTAACGGATCATCTTTGTGAATTGAAATACAAAAACGACGGATTACGAATTCCAAAACTGCCACAAAATCTGGTAATTTTTCTATTCGTTTTCAGCGAATTGCCTTTATGATATGTTAAAATACCAATAAAAATAAACGACTTATATTCAGCACTTATTATCTAGGTAAAATTAATTTCAAACAAATCAGGTAGTTTATTTATTTTTCTTTTATATATATATATATATATATATATATATATATATATATATATATTATTGTGTCATTTTTGTGTTTTTTTTTGTCTGCGATGTTGGATGGCATACTATTCTTTATGAGGTAAAAAAGCGTCTTACCCGAGTTTGCTACATCTTCGATGAGAACGTCTGAAAAATTGAAGAATACGGGAATTTGTAAGATACGTTTTTCTATTAACACCGATAGAATGAGCAGGGGCTTTAAACTTGATGAAAAAGGAATCTAAAGGTCTCAGAAAGTCAAAATAGGGCCGCCTTACCTTCATTTTCCAGCGGTAGAGCTGTAAGGAGAAATACAACCGGAAATGAAAAGTTAAGATGGTTCATGAGAGCAAATACAGTGTTGCTTAACTATGTAATGCCGGCAACAAGAATCGACATACGCACACATGTACATTTTACCTTGATAACAGACGCTCACCCCAAGTAATAGAACTACAACGAGCCACAGCTTTGACCCCATGGCTACGCTGAGGTCTGAGTTCTAAAGGTAAAAAAAACGTCTTTTACATCCACTTTTATACATCTTAAAAGGCAATATTATCTTCAGAGATTCAAAAATCAATACACTTAATGGATCGTATTGACCATGGGGCATCCAAATTAAGTTGAAAAACGCATTTAGTTATTTTCTACCTTATCGCGACCGCTACAAAAAATATTGATTAATATGTAAGTTAATGATGTCGGTAACATACATAACGGTATGTATGTCGGTAACATACATGTCGGTAACATGCATAACGGTATGTATGTATGTCGGTAACATACATAACGGTACGGTAACCTTTATTTGACACTTGTGAGTCGATGCCCACAACCATTATTTTATAAAAAGTGACACGATACAATCCACTTGACGACGCACGGTAAACTTGTCAAACGTAAGTAAAAAAAAGGAACACTTAAACTCTATGCTAAAATTAGGAACCTGAGACATTTTAATGACGCTGAAATGAGGCTAAAACGACAATATCCACTTCACCCAGCACGCAAGCCAATTAGAAAGCAGCATATTTTCAGTAACCAATAAATCACATTTGGCGAAAGAAAAATACATTATGGAGTAATGAGTGACCTCCAACTGATTGAGACGATGTTACACTGTGAAGTGTTTCATTCTCGAGTCGACCAGTTGCAAGAAAAGACCGCAACTGTATTGTTCGGATTCCACTTGTATTAAAATAAATTTTCATTCTTACATTGGTCTAGTGAACAGTGCAACAAAAACGAATTGAATATTAATACTTACGCTTGGCCCTTGGTATCAATCACTTTTTAACGAATATTCGCCATTCTAGTTTACCGTAACTAAGGTAAATTCTTTGATCTGAGGAATTAGATGTCATCCACGTGTATTGTTTTTCAGTTACATGTACTCTGCATATACAATATCCCATATTAAGTACCGGTAAACATACTTGAGCGTGCGTCACGATAACATAGCTAGTCAGTCCATTGTTTCATGAGTAACAATTTCCTGTCAAGCAAAATTAATATTATCATATTTGCTGCATTTATTCGTTTTTATACATTCTTGTTTACTCTTGTCAAAAGAGAGATTGGTATTTTAGAGTCGCACTTTCAAAAACTGGAACCTGCTATTGCATTTCTGCTGGCAGTGGATGTTATTCTAGGTTGTTTCACCATTGTAGGTATAAACTATCAAGTAAGCCTCTCTTGCCTCTTGAATACAGTTTGAGCACTCTCTAGATTGGGTGGAGAGCCTCGTAAGAGGTGTTCACTATTGGCATATTGCTTCGCTCACTGCTTGCAGTTTGAGCACTCTTGTGTATCCACAATGCAATCCAACAATGTCAGTGTAACCGTACATCCTGTGCCCAAGTTCAGGAGTTGCCATAAAGCCATTGTGGTAACATCTATTAGGAATAAAATTTCTTATGCATAATAACAAAAAGAAATGTCATCTAATCAATACTTATATTTCTCTCATCATTAGAGTAACTGAAACATAGCTACAGATTCCTTTTTGATTAAAAAAAAATTATCCATCAATGTTCTGATATAAGGCAAGGGTATAACCTTAAGTGTTCTCAGCCTAGCGTCCTCTCCGTTGGTCCTTTGACCAACATATAATACAAAACTTGGGTAATTAAGAAACAAAGTATGCTAGTTGAAGTCAGATCCCAACGACATATATTGCAAATGTTTACTTTGCAGCTGAAAATATATTTTCAGCTGCTGGTTTGTTTGAGGACATACTAAAAATTTCTCATTGGAATTGAAGTATCTCTAACATTTTTTTTTTAATTTTACCCTCTGATTTTGTCAGCCTGTTATTGTGTCAACTGTCTAAAACTGTATTTTTTTATTTTTTTTTTTGCTTTTTAGGGCATATTTTGATTTCAAACATCAGGAAGCAGGGAGTTTTCGTCGATCTTAGTTTCCCAATCTTTAATTTTTTAGAAACATTATTTAAAATATTTCATAGATAAATTCACGCAATTGATGGAAGGCGCTGTTTAGCAAAAATGTTTTCCGTAAGATTTCGTGAATTTTTTTTCAAAACTCGATTGTTTTTACGGATGTTTGATTTAAGGGCGATTTTGAAAAAATATTTTCATGACATATTTTTTTTCAAACGTTTGCCATTGTTGGGCGACGAGTTACCTATATCAGAAAGACAAGAACAAATTCGAGACAATGAATCTCCTGTTGACACATCTGTGCATGCGTCTATCGAGTTATGGAACACGCGGAAAGTTTAGAGAGCATGAGGGAAGCGCAAGAGTTGCTCGAGGCGATAGCTTCACAGCTTTTGGACTACACAGCGAGTCTCCGTTTCAGTTCATTAACCATTTCTACACTGAGCAGACTGCGCTGCACGCAACAGCCCGTGATGCGAAAAAAAAATACAAACTTGCTCGTATTAGTTCCTAACCGCCGCGTCGGTGAGATTTTTCGGTTCCAATCCGCTTCAAACAATGTTTATGAACATTTTCAAGGAAGCATAAAGCATATACCATATTCCAAAGCCCATATTTAGAAGACATTTTCAGAAAATTGTGCTTGTTTGTTTTTTGCCAGATCAAGCGGTTTGAACAACTTTGCCAAGGTGAACTTTCATTCAGCTTCGCCAAGGTGAACTGCGATACGCGGCAATAATTTTTTAGCCTTTTCAGTCATACGATCAATATTTTTTTCTTTTCCTTTCGCTATGTTATAAAAGAATGGGTTATGCTCTTAGCTGTGCATCTATCGACTTATAGATGCACTTGGAAAGTTTGGAGAGCACTCGATAAGCTAGAGTTGCTCTTGGCTATCGCGTCGAGCAACTCTTACGTTTCTCTCGTGCTATCCAAACTTGATAGACGTACGCTAAGCATGAATCACTTTTTAATTCTTGTATAGTTTCATTATAAAATTAAATCCAAATTGATATATAAAGTGACTGATATAACATTCTTTGGATTCTATGGAAGGCCAACACAGGCCGTACATATAGTAGTAAACTAGTGAAACACTTGCGGTGGGAAATATCAGTAGCAGTCACCTGTTTTTATTCAATAAAATCTTTGTGAGGGTAATTATTAGTAAGTAACCAACAGTGTTTTTATTTATATTCATTACCGGTTAAGTGCGCAGAAGTCTACTTCTACTTACATTATTTCTAGCAAACCTTTGTCTTCTATGTAATAACAATTGCATAGTTTCTTAAGAATAAAAGGCGAATTACGTCCTGGTTGTAATCTTAAGTTTGCCATTGTTCCTTTAGAGTGGGGTTATTTATTGAAGTCAAAGTGCATGTACGGCAGACAATGTTAGATACTCAAAGGGAGTAATTTTCAGATAAAAAAAACTCCGACGTCTAAGTCGGTTTTACGTTTTCAAATTTTATTATCAAACCTGTTTCCTAGCTGCATTATTTCCCAGTTTCCACAAATAATGTTTACGGACTGCCTACGTTACGTGCTAAGATGTTTGCTTCAATTTACAGTATTTCTAGCAAACCTCCATCTTTTGTGTGTTTAAAATTGCATGTTAGTTTCTGAACAATAAAAGACAAATTGTTTTCCAGTTGCAATCTTTAGTTTGCCATTGTTTCTAGAGAGAGGGTTATTATTTATTTTTCTCAACGTAAATGTATGGCAGACACTGTTGGATACCGTAGTGCTTTGAATAGCGATATATATTATTTGGAGCATCCACGGGAAGCTATTTTCAGAAAAAAATCCAACAAGTAAGTCGGTTTAACCTTTTTAAATTTCATTACTGAATTAAAGAATTCAAGTATCCATTCTGAAATAAACGACAAAGAGACCCTTGAGATTTCATATCATCCTGGTGTCCATTGAGCATTGAATTAAGAATGCCCACGTAAGGAGCAAACCAGGGAACTTCTCCTCCCATCACACATATCACTGCCGGGCTTCTTTATGAATAGACGCATTCAATTTTCTTACTGTTTCTTTATTTATCTATTTACCACAGTTGACAATAAATAAATAACAGTTGTTTCCGAGTAAACATCACAAACGGACACAAGCACATGGGGGGGGGGGGGGGGGGGGGGGGGGGGGGGGGGGGGGGGGGGGGGGGGGGGGGGGGGGGGGGGGGGGGGGGGGGGGAGGGGGAGTACTCAACAAAGTTTTGTTCGGGGATGCTCCGCCTCGAGGTCCAAACCCTTGGCTTTTATATACCGTTTTTGATACATAAGGTAACCCCTCCATATACCTAGTTGACTGACATCCCTGATATATGTTGTTATGACAAAGGAAAAAAAAAAGAATCGAAGCGTTTTTTTACTAACATTTCAGCAACGTTTACTCACTTTTCGCTTCAGTATAAACATTAGATTACTTTAACCCTTTAACTCCTAAGAGTACCAAAGAACAAAATTCAAGAAAAATTACAAATTTCACTTTTGTTTTTAATATTGGAAAACTAATGGTACCATGCAAAAGTACTGCCGAAGAGGTTTCATTTGAATGGTCACACCAAAGGTTACCGTCAACAGACTTAAAAGTTATTACTATACTACATGTCTTCATAATTGACTCTGGGAGTTAAATCATGCAGGTTAGTAGACGAATTAGCCGTTACGTGCAACCTCAGTGGTAGTTTTCCTTACCCTATTCTATACTTCAATTTGTAAAATCCCTACCCTTTTATGTCCCCCAAGCCTTCGAATGGTACCCTTTCGGAAATAGCATCCCCGTATAGCCCATTACAGGGATACCCCCCCCCCCCCCACCCCCGGCCACACGACACATCATTGTTCCCTAAAAAAATAAGTATCCGGCCTCTCTAAATACAAACCTCCTGGATGCATTATAATTAACTCAGAGGCTTTAACTTTCATTTCTTATTTATTTAAATTATCTAGTATATCATTTTTTAAGCAATTAATAATTCAGTGAAGTGTTTTTTATATTTAATTTAAATTTGAATAAACGTAAGATAACATATTAGATAGATGCATCCAGTTGTAATAGAAAAATAACCAAGGTCATGTATTATAGTTTAAGTTATATTGTTTAGCAACAGTAGTTGTTGCAACTCAACCGTGAAACGTTAGAAAAATCATAATCAAAAAAAGAATTGTCAAAAATTTGGTTCTCTTTCGGGAAGGATCTCATTGTCTGGTTGGCTCAAAATGCCAACTGTGACGATACATTTTTTACTGCAAATCTGTTGGCTTTCTTATTCAAGGATTTCTGCGCAAAATAATTGTCTGTTATTTATCTTCCCGCTTAAGACATTCGTCAGTCAACTTTAAAGATGAACTTTTATCAGCACCTGCACCAAGTCTCAAAAGTTTTTTTTTTTTTCATTCTCAGATGACTGCCGTACATTGAAGTTCAAGTCTGCTATGGAAGGACACTATCTTCAGGGTCACGTTTTTAAGAGCCTTAAAGTACAGAAAGAAAAAGAGTGTGATGCAAAGTGTTATATAGACAGTAACTGTATATCTTGCAATGTTGTATCTTCGCCTGAAGACGAACAACTGACGTGCGAAATGAGTAATTCTGACCATGAAATGAACCCCGAGTCACTGCTGCGTCGATTTGGATCCACGTACCATCCAATTGAGGTAAACATATTGAAGCTTCAACCCTAAATAAATCTTTAACAATTAGATTATGAGCTCGAGATTTCTATCGCCTTATAGTTGATGAGGGCGAAGCCCGAATCAACTAAAACGCAAAGAAATCAAGAGCGAATAATCTAATTGTTTTAGTATAAATCTACTAGACGTTCAAAACTTAACAACAAGACAGGCTCGCGTTTTATTGAATAATTATATTAATAACAACCGCACACACTCACTTTTTACAACAGGATGGATAGTGAGTAGCGTAATAAGAGAACAGCGTTCGTGATAGAATGCTAGTAGATAAACGTAGAAAAACGTAGAATGAGCACACATTTCTCTATTTCCTTGAATAAGCAAGATTGCAGAAGTGCTTCATTTTCCTCCTGAAAAAGACTTGGCCTCCGAAATAGTAAAATTTCACTTATGTCGCTGTTATTTTGCCAAATGCCACTAAATAGACAACTTAATTGGCGAACAAAAAAGTTTATATAGAGCAAAACAGAACAAGTAGTTTGTTAAGTGTTATTAAAGTTAAGTTAAGTTAAGTTAATGTTAAGTGTTATGTGTCCCCAAATTAGTATGGGTTTACCCAGGCTATAAGGTCTTTTGACACTTAAATAAAGTTTCAAAAAAAAAAAAAAAAAAAAAAAAAAAAAAGTGTATACTTTATAATACTTTATTTCGTGACCGGTTAGAAAAAAACTGAACATATTGTTATTCTCTACACTTTGCCGAAATTTGTGTTCGGGATAAATAAGCAACTACTGAAGACTGCAGGTGCTAACAAACTCATAAATAATTTTGACGAGAACACAATGAAAATCATCACCGTGGAGGAGGTTTGGATACCCGGTTTTAATTGCATAGAACTCGGCTGCGCCTCATTTTTCAACCCACTTCTCGATATTTGGATATCCTAATGAAACACATAGATTTGTTTTTATTCTTGCAAAATTTATTTACCATATAATATATTTCAAGATGTTTATGTGGGATCTACAATGTGAAATCTTAAATGCGCAATATTTCACTTTTACTGATTTCGAAGTTTCTTAATTGCTTAACGTCGTCATGGTTATGTCGATTTTACCAGAAAATACATGTTGCCAAACTTTAATTCAGAACCAGTTGGTAGTGAAAATTTCACGTTTATCTGACTTGGAGAAGACCGCCGCTTAGAAGCCGATTAAAAAATGTATGTATGGTATCCAGAAAACTGTATCGAACACCTTTTACGATTTTAGTTAAAATTCTAAACTAAAAAGTTAAAAAAATAAAAAAAAAATTGATAAACGCTATACAGAGTTTAATTTAAAGTGAATAATGGCAACGGTATAACAGCTAATAAAAAAAATTCCAATCTACAAAACCAAAACAAACAAAAAAAACGTTGATACCGGGTGAATTTGCCTCACAGGAAAGTATCTTTATCTTGTATTTTTTCTTCCACATTAGAACGCCTGTTTGACAAATCCTTGCCCTTCACATTCAACATGTCAAAATGGATACACAGATAAAGGATTCCGGTGCATTGACAACACACAAGCAACTAGCACTCAAGGTATTTAACTTGTAGGAACCTATCATGATTTTTAATGTAAATAGGTATGAGTGGAGTAAAAGTCTTAACCGTGAAATGGTGATCAAAAATAAGGAAAATAATTTTACATAATACCCCCGCCGGATTTGTTTTCTGATGATGCTCGGAAGAATGTCTTAAAAAGTAACAAGTGTTGTGTTTATTTCCTTGAGAACATTATTTCTTCTTCTGCCTCTTTCTTGGACCAGAGGATGTATGCGTTCGAAATCGAGTTAAGTTGAGATGAGCCTGCTCAGTTTAGTGGGTTTACCAAACACGATCCTAACGGAGTTCGAGATTTGCGGGATTACCTATTAAGATGATTTTTTTTTGCAAAAATTAGCGACCGTTTCGGTATCAGACAACATCGAGTTCTCATAAAGGGCATTTGCTACATGTATTTGGTCTGCAGTTTGTCAAGTGTCACTCATTTTGTTGCTATGATCTCGAGCCAAATGAGGAGAAAAAATACATCGTTCATTCGCATACATCAGTGATGGCTGAGCTTGATGGTGTACATTAAAAATTGTTTATCTCGAAAATTATTTTTATTTGAAAACTTCACATTACAAAGGTAACAACGATATAAAATATGAAATTCAGAAAGGGAAAATACACGCCACTCCCTGTGTTTCAGCCGTTCCCAGCAGTTGGCAAAGTGAAGTGGGAATCGCTTGCGTTGGTTACGAGATATTATTTCATACCTAGCATAATGTCGTGCCATTTTTTAAAAAACAAGCGCGTTTTCGCCTTTTTAAGTAAAGAGTGCAGCAGAAAATAATTAATACATAACAAATAGAAAGAATATACGTGATATGTAAACTGTATGATCAGGATGCCCATGCCAAATAGTAATCAAAAGCTTTATGTTGGTTTGGGCTTTCACGACACAACATTATTGATAAGACCACAATAGCGTTAGCGGCGCAAACTAAACAATAAACGTAAGTTAATTTAATGAACACTAAATACGAAATCATTCTAAAATATAAAAACATAGTAAATCATATTTTGACTTACGTTTTCGCTTGCTTCAACCCAAGCGCCAAAGACAACCCTAACGCAACAGGCAACCCCATTGCCAAGGACAACCCTGTCGCCCCAGACAACCAAATCCCATGTTCGGTATCCTGAAACATGCAGCACAGTAAAAGCAAATATCAGTGACGTCAGTGGCTTGTACGTCATCGATCCTGACGGACCTGAAGGCAAAGCTCCATTTCAAGTGTATTGTAACATGACAGACAAAGGAGGCATTGGAGTGACAGTTGTCAGTCATGACACTGAGAATAGAACTCATGTGAACGGTTGCGATAGTGATGGATGCTATTCGCGTGACGTTAACTACATAGGTGTCAGCTTCTCCCAGCTGACAGCTCTAACAGATGTGTCCACTTACTGCGAGCAGTTCATCAGTTACGAGTGTAAACATTCCAAGCTTTTAAAAGGAGGAAAAGCCTGGTGGGTGTCTCGCGATGGACGAAAAATGGATTACTGGGGTGGCGCTAGTACGAAACATGAGTGTGCCTGCGCAGTGACAAGTACATGTGCAAAGGCAAAAGAAAAATGTAACTGCGACGCGGATGATGAAGTATGGCGTGACGATAGCGGGCTGCTTACCAACAAGTTTGTCCTGCCCGTTTCTCAGTTGAGGTTTGGCGATACAAGATTTGAGGAGGAAGAAGGATATCACACCTTGGGAAACTTAAAATGCTACGGAATGTCTTAAAGAACCTTACTTTACCCTATTTAGCCTGGGGGAAGGGGGAAAAGGAGTGGTAGTGGGCTGACTTTTAAAATTCATAATTCTTTTTTTCATGGCTTTAAGGTTTTGACCGCCATGATTTTAGAAATTGTCTTTTTGCCCTTAAATGACAAACGTTAAGTTTTTTGGTGTTACGTTTACAATTTTTACGCAATTTTAGAGTAACTTTATTGGTTTGATTGCCTTTGAGTCAATTTGGAAAAGCTTTGTGAGGATTTTTAGGAAATTCATAAAACCGAGATGGCGAAACCAGGATGACAGGTGTGCAAAACTAATTACGCAATTCCCACTTAATATGACGTCGTCGTCCCATTTTAAGGACCGTAACGGAAACAGTTTTCGACGTACCATATACAGCTATTTCAATTAACGTTTTCGGATGAAAGCTTAAAGCTACAAGCCAAGATAGTTGGAAGCGGCGCAAAAAAACGTTTTTGCTGCTCGTCGCATCGCTCATTCGCGCCGTTTCTTTTCGTTTCGCCGCTCCCAACTATCTGCATGCCTGGAACAGGCGCTCAGTTTACTCGATCGGTCAAAAACTTGTAGGCTTTGCGCTTTAAGCTTTTACCCGACAACGTTAATTGAAATAGCTGTATCCCTAAGCGTCATTGCTAATATAGCTTTATTGCTAATAAAGTTTCGATGGGTTAAACAGGCTAATTAAATTTGAGGACGGTCACTTATTTTACTTTTGCGCAACCTATACTAGAAAAAAAAAACAAGCTAGACATCAAGAAATTGGTAGGAAACACGCATTCTTTATCTCTAGTTTATTACAACGCGTTTGTTGCATTATTAGCTGGAAAAAACGAATGGCAACTAATTTTTCGCATTTATATCAAAGCTTAACTCTTATTTATCAACTGGTGAATTTAATAACTCAGTAATACAACTGTTATATCTCCTGTTATATCACAGCGAGAGCTTTTTTCCTAAGATAAAAAATAGGACAACGTTTAGAACAACAGGCATGTTATATCTTCATTTTGATCTGAATGGAAAAATCTCTCAGACACGTACTTGGGGTAGACTTATTCTAAAGCTGGGCTAAAATGCTTTAGAGACGAGCAGGATTTGTGCTAGGCCTGTCACCTTTTATGACAACTTATGTGATTTTTTTTGACAGAGCTCCTTCCTGCTTCGTTGCGCAAGATAGTAACATGTAGCACAGTAGCGACGAGCAGGATTTGTGCTAGGCCTGTCACGTTTTATAACAAACTATATATTTACTATACATTAACATGTTGTAAATATTGTTTTCAACTTGGCTAGAAAAATTCAAAACACGTACGAAACAAAATCAAAACATCTCGGTGTGTGACATTTACATACATAAGTGGAGTCGACGTTTTAGTTCAACGATGTATAATTTATAATAATAAAACCAAATCCACCTTTTTGTGTGTTACAGTGTGTTTTTGTGCAATGACTTCAAACGAAATATTCATTAGAAAAGACATGGAGATCCAAGAAAAACATTTGGATATATTGCATTTTGATAAGATCAGGTACGCCCCGGGGCGCATTTCCCTTTCGTAAACGGTCGTTGCCATTTTAGCGACACTTAGAAAAATTTTCACCAATTTTAGAATTATTTTTTCTATCAGAAAAAGAAAAATGGAATATGATTACCTGGAATCGAACCCGGAACCTCTGCATGCTAACATCTCTCTCTTACCACTAGACCACTGGGTTGATCCGGCAAACCCAAGAAAAATTTTATTATAAAAGGTGCTTTTCTTAATATATATCAATAACGGGTCACCCTAACCCTAAATCTTACCTAACCGCGAATCTAGCTTAGATCTAATAATCGCTTTACCAAGGCCCAATTTTATCTAATTTCGTCCCAATCCAGGCATAAACTAGAGAGAAATAGCATCGACCATTACAAAAAGGCTTGGTTACTAATGAATGCTAATGATGGCATCGACCGTTAAAAATGACATCGACCGTTTGCTAATAATGGCATCGACCGTTAAAAATGGCATCGACCGTTTACGAAAGGGAAATCAGCCGCGCCGGGTTCCCAATCGCCCAATTTACAGTTGTCTGCTTTGTCGCCTGGCCTTTGAGTGGAAGTGAGGCTGCAGTTGTCTTTGAAATTAACTCTGTGATCCTAGCATTCAGCGACTACTACTGATCTTGCAACAATTAATATCTCCTGTCAGCATCACAACTAGAGACTTTTTTCTAAGATTAAAGAATTAACAACGTTGAGAATAACATGACTGTTACATTTTAATTTTTATCTACCGATTAGACTTCCGCTATCTCGAACTCTCAAGGGGAACGGAAAATTGTTCGAGATAGCCTGGTCGAGGGTGGTGTCGAATTTCGTAATTCTCAACAAAACTGAATTACAGTAGTACAGTATGCCAATCTTTGTCTTCTATACGAAGTCCAGTAAAACTGTAGCCATTTAACCCAAGTACAAGTGTTTTAAGAAAATGACTATGTACAACAAATACTGTATTAACCTAGAGCATCGGGCAGTCAAAATGAAGATTTAAAAAAAAAACAATCAATGTTCTACAATACAATACAGTGTATACAGTATACTGCATGTCAGTTTTGGACACCATGGGATACCCTTTCGGAGAACATAATCAATTACAACATCGTAACTGTGTCCTGTTGTCGTTTACTTAACATCATGATTACGTATACTGCAGTTCGAGATAATGGGTGTTAATAAGCCATTTTCGTATTTAAAATTACCGCTGAATTCAAACACCAATGACACATTGATACAGGGTTAGACTCGACCTGATGTAAAATATTCACAAATACCGGCAGAAGGTGCGTGAAATTTGAAAATTAAACAAAAGACAGAGCTCTAAACAGGTCATCTTCTCGCCTGAATTTGTGAATTTATCACTTCAGATTGAGGCTAACCCTGTAAAAATGCGCCTTCAATGCTTTCATTCAGCGACCATAGCGAATTCGAAACTGGTCTATTTAGACTATGGGAAGTTGCAATTTGTTTGAGATAACAGGGAATTCGAAATAATCGAGTTCGAGATAGACAGTAGTACTGACTGAAAAACAGTAAGTACAAACAAGGGGAACGGATTTTAGTTTGAGATAGCCGGTGTTCAATTCGAGATTGTGGAAGTCTACTCTGTAAGGAAAAATTTATCAGGCACGCACTTGGGGTAATCCTGTTCTAAAGCCTGGCTGGCTAAAATGCTTTTTGCGACGAGCAGAATTTGTTCTAGGTCTTAGGCCTGTCATCTTTTATTGCGATTCTTTAAAAAAAATATCTCGCCTCTGATAGATAATTCAACGTTTCTTTCTTTCAAAAGCAGAAATTCCCTTGAAGAAAAATCAGCCTAGGGGACTATCATGAACTTATATCTTGAATTCAGCTTCAATATGATGGCAGCTTTTGGTATTAGCGTTGTGTGCCAAAATTGAGTGAAATCAGCTGACCCCTATTTTTGTATCTTCCCCGCTCTTTTAGGTAGAAGCTCTTATTCTTGGCGATGTCCATAGGATTGCATTTATGTGTTTTGCATTAAATATACCGTTGTTGTATCTGTCGTTGTGCACTGGGTAGAAGAGTTTTCCCCGCAGCACACTTTGTGTAGCGGATATCTCCGGCCCCCAGGCCCCCAGCTTGATACTATCAGTTAGCCGAAGGCCAATCAACGAAGAATTAGCTGAGTAAAACCTGAAGATACCCAACATAAATGATTATCACATTAAAGAAGTTTAAAGACGATATTATTTAGTAAAAAGTGACAAAATAATAAATAGGTAAATAATGGACAAATAGAAATGCTTAACCATCAGTTCATATTTTATTACTGTGACATGGTGAATGATTTTACAACCGTGTAGCATGTCGTTTTTTCGGCGGAGTTATCTTACCTAACAGCATGTGCTGAAATCAAGTACGTCATGAATTATTTTTTTTTTGTAGCATTTTATTCTGTTGTCTCCATTATATGGTTAAAGATCAACAGTCCTCATTGATCGTCATCCGGGCAGGTTAGGAGTTATTGTGGGTCGACAGCTGCTTGATCCTTCTTGTTTCTTCGGGTCGTGCACATGGGGTCATCTGGCCCAGAAGGGTATCGATCGTTCCAGTACAATACATACGCCCAGACATTCATTTCAGTGAATTTCGTCAGCTGCGAGATAAGCATCATTGAAAATTTTTAAATTACAATAAGTTATAAGTAAGAATTTAAAACTCGCTCAAAATATTTTTTTTATTATGTGTTACTTGAAAAGAACAAATGATTCCATTTATTTGAAAGAAGTTTCTAATACATTTCATGCCTTAACGCCTTGATAAAAAAAGTCTATGCTTTCCGTAGTTTCTTCTGACAAAATGTACTTGGGGATCATCTTTTTGTCTAGTATTACAATTCAAGATAGGGGATCACATTCGGATTGTAAAATGAGCAAGTTTACTCGACGAGGTGTTGAATCGCCGCTTCGCCAGCAATCCATCATTCAGTTTCAGCTTCGAAAACATTTTCCTCACGGCGAGTAAAGTGTTCCATAACATTTTTCAGAAGAGTGGAAGACAAGTAAACAACGGGAAAACGAAATTGGTTTTCTTACCCCTACCATATGGAGTATAATCAATGGAAGTCCATTGCCAACTGCTGAGAGAAATTTTGATTCAAAAGGTCGCCTATCACTGAAATTGATGGTATAAACCAAAATAATCAAAACAGCTTATCTTTGCTTTCTGTCAAAGATCATGTTTGTGTTTTTCCCCGCTTGATCACAAAACGTTAAACTTACATCAAGATCTTTGCAGTTTCTGTCTTCGTTTATAGTGCTGCCACATTCCAGGTTCCTATCCACTGATATATTCAGATCATAAACGCCATAAGGACTTTTGCACTCTGTCTTTGTATACAAACGACTACCTTCGCCTTCTGATCGCACTACTGGATCCTTGCACAGTTCTAGTAAGCGCCTGTCGTCACCATTTGTGATTCCACAATGCACTGAAAAGACAAGAGTTATTTACCTGTTATTGAAGGCACATGCAATGTTTTGTTTCTAGTATAACATAGTTTAACAACATTAATGAAAGTGGTAACCAACACTAGAATTGCAGAAAAGAAAAATAATAATACGATGAACAATGAACGCCTGTGAGAATTAGAATAATAAAAGATCTACATAGCGCTTTACAATGACCTAAAAAGTTAACTATTTATGAACTAAAATCAAGGCCATGATAAACGTGTACACTTACATACAATACGCTCAGGGAGACTGAGCGCATACCGAAAAGGCAGAAAGGCAAAAGCCACCAGTTACTCACTTAGATTTTCCTACTTTTTTGCATCATATCATAGATTAGTTTTAAAGCTACCAAAAAAACCAGCCGTTGCATACGGAAATTATCCATCAATTTTGTTAATTGTTTCCATATTCTCTTTTATTCTGCAATGGCGCTTTCATTGATCGTTCATGATTTAATAGCCCACCGCTGTAACTCGATCAGGGGCCGGATTCACGAAGCCCTCCTAAGTTAAGACATATCCTAAGTATTGTTTTTTAACAATAGCCTATTGTTGGAATGACAACAGACTATTGTTAAGAAACAATACTAAGGATATGTCTTAACTTAGGAGGGCTTCGTGAATCCGGCCCCAGTATTATAGATGTCCGGCAACTCTAACCGGTGTTACGACTTTCCTAGCCCTTGTTTCTTACCGCCGCTTCCTCCGTTTTCTCTGCACTTTTCTGCGTTATACGTGTGGAATCGGTTGAAAAATGCATTTTCGTAAACTTCTACGAAGCCGCCATCCTCGTAGACGTTATCAACCTGACGGTATTGCTTGATCGCGCCGTCTCCCGCACGAAAATAAGAGGAGTTGTGATGGCGAAATTTAATGTAAACGTTTCCGGGCACAGTTTCAGGTTGGTCCTCAGAGCCGAAAAGCTCAATATGTATCTGGAAGATATATAATATACAAACATTTGACTGAAATAGGCAATTGGAGGTCAAATCTTTGTCACGTTTTAATCTTTACAATTACATGTAACGGTATCGATGACGGATACTGATACGTAACTACATCACATGACGAATGATGATACACTTAATAAGTCCTTAATATGTGTCTAGAAAACACTAAACAACAATTACAGATCAAACATTTGCCATTGTTTTACCTTTAAAATTCGGACGTTATAACATGTCTCACAACTTTGATCAATATTAATGGTAAATGTCGTTCTGCCATCAGCAATAAGCTCGTCAAACATCTAGAAAAAAGAATACAATTTAGGCATACAAAATATTAATACATCATTCCAAAGTACCTATCCTTTCTAGACAAGTGATTATTGTGCGATATCGGCAGTGACTTCGGCGGCTACTTCAATCCTGTTCAGACTGAGAAAGTGACTTGAAAGATCGAAAAGTGACTTTGGACATTCATAGCTTTCTTAAGCATAATAGTCAGCACGCACAAAAAGTCTCTTTTTTTCCTGAAAGTTATCTGGGAATATTTTGGCCTAACATACAATATATGTATGTATATTTATGACAATTGATGTTTCCATAGCAGCCATCTTTTGACAGGCGTATTAAACGAAAGGGATTAGTTGAAATACGAAAAACTATTGATGCAGTTTTTTTTTTTCAATGCGTGGCTTTCAATGTGACCGAGGAAACTTTCAATGTTTTTGTTCATTTTATTGTTCATGTGACAATATTTTGACAGTCATGTTTTTTGACATTTGCAGTTTTCCTACCTTTTTAACCCATTCACTCCTGAGAATTTTTACGTTTTTGAGCGATTTTCTGCATTCACACGCCCCATAGGATTTCGTGACTCCATATTTAAAGTTACCATTGAAAGTGCTGCTGTTCTAAAACACTGAAGGCTCGAGTTTACTGGAAACGTCATTGTGACGATCTCATTTTGCTTGGTTGATTTGCAATAAAGGGTCCAATATGAATTATCTACGATTTTTGGTAAGTTCACAGCCATTTTTCATCTTTAGTAGCTGCCTGATGAGCATCATTAAGCTTGGAGGTAGTTCAGAGTCCACTTCTCAATGAAGCGAGTTAGGTGTTGTACTTTGTTTACGAATTTGGCTCGTTACTCGTTGAACTGGAAAAATGGCCGCCTGGAAACGAAGTAGCTTTGGGACTCGACTCTGGATGAATTTCTCGACCTACCGCGGCATATTTTGGAAGTTGCGACCACAGGAGAATACAACAAGCGCTAAATTTCGGCGGTGGGTCGGAGTGGCTGTGGACTTAGTATAAATATGAAATGTGTGCGGAAGGAAACGAACGCCGTCAAAATTTTTGGCTTTTTCCCAGCATGCAGTGCGGTGGTGATATTGAAAATCGAGGCAAGGTCAGTATGCATTAGAACGAGAGGCTAGAGCTCGGCCCGAGCAACGAATAACAGCAAAAAAATTCACTGCTAAGCTAGGACTAGGACTGAAGTTTGCTGTGAATGTTGACTTTTGGGTTTGCCATGATGATTTGAATAAAAAAAACTAAAGGCAAAAACGTGATTTTTGTTGTTTTTTTATGACGTTAAAAACGGTCATTTTTGTTATTGTCCAAATTCAAACGCTGATATTCTGCAAAAATCGCTGACTTTTTTGTGTTTATTGGGTATCTCAATTTGAGGGACTTTCTAGTCAATGCTCAGAACTGCTAGTTAGGGCAATGTTCGCGCGATTGAGAAAGTTGCAATTTTTTAAAGCAGTGGAGTATTGTACGGCCGGTTTTGGCCGGTGTAGGAGCGAATGGGTTAATGAAAATTAAGAGAGATGAAATGAGATGAGACTTCTTGAGGTATATAACTTTACTCACTACTTCGCGTATGATGTCTAGATATCAAATGTTTCGCTCTGTATATATGACAATGGTTGATATTTTCATGAAGTTATGTTCTACATGTTTTTTTAATTTGCCGTTTTTTGTTTGCCGTCATAACTATTACATTTTCTGCCATTTTAGCATCTTTTTATTGGCCTTGTTTATTTTTGGGTGAATTTGGACGGTTTTATGAAGTTTCAGAGAAATTCAATAAATTCAAGATGGCGGATCCAAAAAGACGGCTTTGCAGAACTAATTACGTAATTCCCACGTCATATGACGTCATCGTCCCATTTCGCGGACTCCAAAGGAAACAGTTTTGGACGTACCATATGCCTTCTAGGCTTCACTGTCATAGTTTCAACGCTATTGAAGTTACTAAGCTCAGGAACCCAAAAAAAGCTTAGGCCAGATAGGTTTAACCATTAAAAAATGTACTCGTGCTCATTTACTCCAAATTCCACCCAAAATTATGTGATTACCTATACAAACAATACATTGCTGCTTGAAGATATCACATTTTGATCACTTGAAGAACAGATAAATTTCATATCTCCTTCGCGCATCTATGTATTGTCCTCTATTAAATAATTTAAAGAAAAACTCACGTTTTTGTTCTGAGAATTATCAAAACTATATTTCCAGACTCTACGAGTGTGCCTGACGTTAATAAAGCAGTCCGCACCCCCATCTACGAAATATTCTTCGGCTTTGTTCAACACGTCTGTAAGTTGAACATCTCCATTTAGACGCCCAGTCCCATACGCACTTTCCGTGGCCAGTCTTCGAAATGACGCCAGCGGATTATTTGCTTCCCACAGAGTAAGGAACTCGAAAGCTCTGAGGAGTTTCACGAGTTTTCTTATGAATGATTCTTCCAGTTCTGAGTATGCACTGAGAAGTCCGTCTGTGAAGGTCTTTTGGAGACCGGTGGTTATGGTAGTATCTTGGTGGAGAGAAAAATAATTAATTGTTAAAACTTATAGGTCTAGGTTGTATTTACCCTCGGACCTACAGGTAAACTTATTCTCCAACCGTGGAACAAGTAGCCTGTTATGTGCTTTCCAAGATAAGGTAGATATTATGGGTTATGGTGCTTCTGGGGATGTGCGAGTTGACCTTAAACTACTTAGAACGTTTCTAAACGTAGCAACCGACGCCAAACTGTGTCTAAGAGATAAACGAGCAGCTAATGAATAAAGCATGTTCTGACAATCGGATATCCACTACCCTCCCCACCAACTTGTTTTGAAGAGTGGTAGACACGATTTTCTCAAAATACTTTTTTCAGAGTCTCGGTATCGATATCGCATTTAGAAAACTGAAAGGTCTCAGGATCGCAAAGAAACGAACCCCCTCCCCCCACTCTCCCTTCTCTCCTTTCTCTCCCCCTCTCCACCCCTCTCCCCCCTCTCCCCCCTCTCCTCCCAACTAAGTGCGCCTTAAACGCATTTACTGTACAAGAATAAATGTATTGTTTCGTACCTGGTAAACTTTTTAAATCCGTTATTGCCTGCTCAGTGTCTTCAAGGACTTTGATATCATATATGTATCCCCCTATTTCGTTATCGAGCTCCAAAAGTCTTGCTATCAGATCGATGCGAGCCGCTCCTACGATGAAGAACGATTCTATTTCCGCTTTAAACTCTGCTACGTCTTGTTCTCTGGAAGCTACTTCGAGCAGACACACTAATTCGGCGACAAACCTTTCCTTGTTCATCTCAAGGTCCATCTTAATAAAGAGGAGAGAAATATAATTTCAATAATTCTATTTGGTATTGAAGTTTGTTTTAAATAACAGAACTTGTTTTGACACATATTTAGAAAATAGCTAAGAAAGTCGCGCAACCACCAATAAATACACGTAAGCGTTATCGCTAGCATGCATCGCAGACGCCTTTTCCGATACGTTACTTCATGGCTGGCGAGCGCGTACGTAAGAGCAAGCTTACCGGTACGAATGAGTTTGTGATTTTTTACAAGAAACCACAAGTGAATAAAAGTCGTTCAAGCGAAGCAACCATGAATAATTATATTTATTTTTATAATAAATTAGATTTACAGCAAAAAATTACATCCATAAACTAAAATCACGTCGATAACACAACCAATAAAACACTCCTAGAAACCAGCGAATCCAAGAGCACTGACGACAATTGTATTCGAGGGTATGATAATTGGTAGACTGTTAAGCTGAAAGAAGTCGAATACATTGACAAAGACTCTAACAAATCAATTCCAACATTAAGAAACAAAAATAACGCATTTTTCGTAAAGATGTTTTTCTCGGCGAAATGCTACAGAACAACTTGCAAACGGCTTTAACTGGCAATTGTCCATTAGTAGTTTAATCAAGTTTTTGTCCAGTTATGAAGTTGTTGCTTTATGATCAGTCAGTGGCTCCGACAGGAGCAAACTTAAGGACGTTCGCGCGAAATTCTTCTAACATTGATTTTTTTTTCTAAAACTTTTGCTACAGCTAGGTAAAGAGTTCCTCGTGTTAAAAATACAAAAAATAATATGCGTCGCTACCCGAATAAGCAACCCCACCCTTTCCCCAATAACAAAAACAAAAAAAGCGCCCTTCACCCTATGATCACTTTAAAATAAGCAATCCGGCGGTTATTCGAGGATTTATGGTACTCGGAAAGAGTTTCTATAAAACCTTTATACCTTCATAATCTCAGGCAATGCACCGATATCGATTGTATCAAAGTCCAAGTCACTGGAATCAGTCAGAAGCTTGTACTGCTGTCCAAAATTTAGCCAGTCTTCAATACTTGCTAAATAACTTTCAACTGTTCTCAGGCACGCTTTACCAGTCTGTGACTCTGCAATAGCAAGAATCGCACTCGCGGATGCCAAGGGATCTTTGGATGCAACGCCACTTACAAACCCCACAAGACCTTGAAGAATCGCCATAAAGTCACCTGGATGAAACTGAGCATCTTCATAAACTTCGGGTAACTTCCTCTGAATGTACTCAGTAATAGTGTCCATTTTGATTTCAAGCACTCGAATGGCCTACGGAAAGAATTACAAACAAATTTTAAGGCCAAACTTTATTTATTTTATTTTTGGAACAAAGTTCTTTACACTATTGTTGCTATGGTAATTGATGTTGCTTAGAAACTTGTGAAAAAACTTTGGTCGTATGTCAAACTTGAACTAGCCACACAACGAAATAAGAACATGAACATATTTGACGATAAAGAAAATATTAGTTGTTTCCTTATATCGTTATGTTTATGCTATAATGTTCCTATTATGTCGCTATGTTGTGTTACTCATACAGATGACATAAAACATCGATATAGGTTGTGTTTTGCATTTGGGTGACCTTGCAAAAAGAATTCCTTAAAGTGCACATGAAGTGAAATTTCACTACCGTTTTGTTTTAGGGTTTTATGTTGTTTATATCACCTTCATTTCATTCTCAGTCGTTTCCCTCTTTTGCGCGAAGGGGATCCATTATTTTTAGCGGTTTGAAAACTCCCGCCGGGGCCTGAGATTTGCGACATTTTGAGCGCGGCCAAAAAGGTACAAACAATGTATTTGTGACGTCATTCGTGTGTTCGATCACAACAAAACCTGGCGGAGAAGGGGACGAAAGCGGGGCTAAAATACGCGTCGCTTTCAAACATATTTAATCCAAAGAATCCTTCCACAAGTTGCCAAAAAAAGCATTGTAAAACAAGTGACGCGCTCAGTTGTGAACACACTAATGACGTCAGTAGAACCCAGGTCCTTGTCTAATATGCCCAACTTGCGTCGGTTGTTAAAATATGTTCCCGCCACTTCAAGTGACTTATTTACCCATCCAAATAATTCTTAAAACGCCTATTTTCAGATTATTGAAAAAATGGTAGTGAAATTTCACTTCATGTGCACTTTAAGCTAACTTGTTTGTAACTGAAAAAACGACCGTCGTTGGTATCGTGACGGTAGCATGTGAGGTAACTTTCATATAATAACAATAATCATAATTAAAATAATATATTATAATTATAATAAGAACCTTCCCATCACCCTTTGCACCAGAAAAATTTTCGATGCGAAATAACTCTGTCAATTTTGAGTATATGAGGATACTACACCACATGCTATTTACACCTACCATAAAATACCTATTTAAATTGACTGAGTGCGATGACGTCATCAGTCACGTGACTATACCCCCAAGTGCCTTTAAACGTTTTTTAGAAACATGGTTTGATAAATGCAAATATAGTCAACGTGGCAAGGAAGGCATTCGCTTACAACATTTCGTCATGCCCGGTATGGTTCTGGATTTTCAAAATTAAAGGGGCTATACACATGAGCAAATAGGGGGTCTGGGGACTAGTATCTTTGAAAGGGTGAAATGCAGAGTTAAAAAATTTGGTATGTTGGTAGATATAGGAATAAAAATAAATTATTTATCAACGTCATTAGTATGACGTCTTGGATCACGTGACCAGAACGCACGGAAGTTGACTGATTTTTGGCTCGGTTCCGGTTGCAGTTCTGGTTTTATTAGGGACTTTAAGCACCGGGAACCGGAACGGCAACGGCGACGTCGAAACCGAGAAAAGACTGGGCAGAGAACGCGGTCTTGGCACGAAGTTACAAATAAACCAGCTACAGAACCGCAACGTTTGCCAGATGTGCAGCTCGGTAGAGGCGGCTCTTTTCCGAAATGTGCTCGCTAAATGAGGTTAGGGAAATGCTTCTCATAAGCCGTGTCAATAAAATAATCAACGACGGGCAGTATATGCTCTTATACGATTTGAACACGTCCAATAAACTTGACCTGCCGTACGATTCTTACGACTGTTTTGACTTCGATGTTCTTGTGGACGATTCGTACGGGAGTCCAAAACTAATTCGTCAATTTTCGATGTTATTCTTCACTTTTGTTGAGCCACAATATTAAATGCTCGTTTAGTTTTACGAAGCGCTTCTGGTAAGCGATGTTGATTTGGCTCAGACTAATTTGCGAGCGAGCGACTCATTTCGTGACACTTTAATAACCCCAAAGAATACTCCCGTACGGCTAACTTCGATTTGCTATTCGTACGAGAGTCCGAAAACTTTCGACAGTTTTCGATGTTATTCTCCACTTTGTTGATCCACAATGAAGAACACCTTTTACCGTATGTGAGTGATTCTTTTCGATTCTTTTTATTATTATATGTTTCATTATCAATAATTTGAGTGTCTGGGACATCTAACAAGTTAAGTGTCAAGAAATTAATTCAAATTGTTATAATATATCTGGACATACATACCAGTTCTTCTCTGTTAACTAAACAACTTGTGAGCAAGGAAAGGTACTCTCAATGGAAGAAGCGTTGGAAACAAAAAACCCAATTACAAGATTTCCGTATGAATAACAATAACAAGTTTATAGCGTACGAGAGTACATGGCAATGTCAAATAAACGAGATTCCTTCGCGTAGCTGAATAAACATCGCTCACAAGAAGCGCTTCGTGAATATAAACAAACGTACAATATTATGGATCGGCAAAAGTAAAGAATAACATCGAAAATTTTCGAAAGTTTTGGACTTCCGTACGAATAGCAAATCGAAGTTGGCCATACGGGAGTATTCTTTGACGCGAAAAATGTCACGAAATGAGTCGCTCGCTCGCAAATTAGTCTGAGCCAAATCAACATCGCTTACCAGACGCGCTTCGTTAAACTAAACGAACATTTAATATTGTGGACCACCAAAAGTGAAGAATAACCTCGAAAATTGTCGAAAGCTTTGGACTCCCGTACGAATAGCAAATCGAAGTCCGCGTACGGGTGCCGTACGAATAGCCACTGCGTTAATTTTAATAAATTTGAGCAAAGAAACGTAGTTCTAAGTTTACAAGTTGTAGTGAATTACCACCTCTTTCTCAAAGAGCGTACAGAAGCACCAAATTGACCTAAATGAAGCAATAAATATCGTTTCCTATTTCTGTATAGTCTTCTTAAACAACATTAAGTGTATTATATCAAAAAAGACTGGATAAAACCAAAGAAAAATGAGGAATATGTACTCACGTTTTCACACGACGGCAAACCTTGCTATCTGACGTCGGGCCCGGGAAGAGAACGTCTAGATATTTCCCGCCAAACATGCGCAATGTGTCATTTGGGTTTTCCCTGACAGTTTTCGCGTCGCCGTTGCCGTTCCGGTTCCCGGTGCTTAAAGTCCCTATTAACTTAAATAAATCCCCGTTTTTCCACCCAGTTAAAATTTATGCTATTTTTGTGTATAAAAAAGGCCATTATTACTTCTCCAGTAAAATTGTGTAAAAATGAAGGTGACGAAAAAAGTTTTACACGTTGAAAATCGATCCTTTCCTGATCCTGTTCAGCGACTTTTCAGTTTAAAACTATAAACAAATCTGCATAAGTGGTTTTTATCTTACCTCTTACCAATGGCGTTGTCAGTTTTTCTGTAGCATTTTTCTTTCATACCGATCAGGGGTTAGCTTTTTTTTTTCCCCACCCTCCCCTCCCCCTTCGGTCCACTTCCCTCCCCTCCCCTGCTCTGGTTTGCACGACATGGTCAGCGGGAGGACTGGTTCGAGTTTTCACACCAACCGTCCAGCATCCGCCATTTTTCCAGCTCGTAGCGTCAGCACAGAACATTTATTTTCTTTCGTCGATTCAGAGTCCTGTTTAGTGAAAAAAGGCTGGCGAAATTGCTTTGCAAACTGTTCTTTTCGTGGCTAACTTACGATATAGCGCAAACAAGTCAGCTTTAGTTCGCGCCGGTCGCGAGGATTGATAAAGGACAAGAAAAGCTGGGAAAGGTAGGTGACTTGAGTTTTAAATTACTGTACATGTAGTAAGACGTAAGTTTAACTTTCAACCTAATGTCCAACTGGACAGGGTTCAGGGTTATTTTAGACCGTTTGGGGCGATTGATTATTAGTTTCTATTTGATATTGTGTACGTCTGACTAGTTTACAATTATTATTAAAGCGATTTTGTTTACAAACAGATTGGCAAAAGTCTGCGACTCTGAGCGCTGAAAAAAATTAAATATCACAGGGCGTAAGGGGCGTAACATGTCGATCAAAATCGATCATCGAAAACGTAGTCGATACAGTTTAAGTCGATAGTACTCGACATTTGTCGATAATTGTCAATCGACAGGTTTAATTTGTCGATAAAAGTCGATAATCACAAGATTTTCATGGCTACGAAATTAACCAAACTAATAAGACTTAATAGCTCGAACGACTTTTCAGGTTGAAGTATAAACCGCTCTGAAGTAAATCTTTACGGCAATAAACTTACATAAAAAAAACTGAGCAACCAAGTGGTTTGTTATTCAATGTAGAATCGAATAATTTCCTTGAGAAATGATAAACCAAGATAAACAGTGGTTCGTTCAGTGCTTGATGGACCCCAAAAAGCCGTTTAATTCTGTTAAAATTGATAAGCGCTGGAGTTTAATCAGGTTTAATGAGAACAGGACAGAAGCAGCGTGAGACAGCATGACAGAAGAAAGAAATAGCATAAAAATGAGATGCATAAATCACTGATAAGACATAAAATAATATGACATGAAAATGAATCACTTTTACTGGAAGAAAAGAGTAGTTTCTGATTCCAGCTTGTGTTTATTTGAGCTTCCAATTACAGTGTAAAATCGGTAAAATAAAGTCTTGACATAGCCGATCCTGCTTCGTTTATCCGCGTTTGCCAACTTCATTTTTTATATTTCGATACTTGTTGATCGAAATCGATCAAAATCAAACTGTAAAAAAAATCGATAATCACAAGAAATCGTGTGATTGACTTTTATCAAATTCCGATATTTGTCGATTGATTAGTATTGAATTCAATCTACAACGATCGATTTTTATAGACTATTGAAATTATTGACATGTTACACCCTGATATCAGCTTGATAGTACATGTACAGTGTAGCTTTCGCGGTAATTTTCAAAGTTAATACATATGCTATACGGTAAGGTTTTAAGCTTGCTCTTGACATGTTTTGTCCACATTTGAACTTATAAGAGGTTTTAAATATGACGTGTAGCTAGAAAGATGTTTCGTTGCCTTTCGTTT
This sequence comes from Dendrophyllia cribrosa, assembly GCA_024195265.1. Lineage (NCBI taxonomy): Eukaryota > Metazoa > Cnidaria > Anthozoa > Scleractinia > Dendrophylliidae > Dendrophyllia > Dendrophyllia cribrosa. Next base: position 29,178,288 of record JAJLRJ010000004.1, on the reverse strand, counting down.
CACCTGTTTCACTGTATTTCAAGCACGAAGATGTACAGTAGATCTTTGACAGTGGAAATTAGAGGTGGAAGTAAAACAAAAACCTGAGGGTCTGCATCTTGCATCATGCCTTAGAATTAAATTTGTTATCAACTACAAGATCTGTACAGTTGTATTGCTATTTTGAAGTTTTGTTTATTTTGTTCTCCTAAGGTAATCAGACTTTCAAAAACTACAGTCACATGTACATGTTGTGGTTTACATTTCAAAGAAGGAACAAGTCGGATAAAGGTAATGGCTCTGTCAATTCCAAGCCCGCTCATCCCCCCCCCCGGGTATTTGTCGGGCATTTGTCTTCTTTTTAAATAATGTTGCAAATGCCCCACGGTGGGGTCAGCTTATACATACAAATCCCCATGGTGGGGCTCCCGAAAGAGTGCAAATGCCCAGGGATAAAATCAAAATTTTATTTTAATAATTAATTATTTTAACAATTAATGATGGCAGCATTAATTGTTCACAAATAAATGGATCTTTATTCATGCTATAAATTCTTTCATTTCTCCTCAGTATTACTTACATCCGTTCCCTCATTCGTTCTAAATATTTGTGTTTAATTTATTGTTCCCGCAAAATGTTTGACTCTGAGGTAGCCCTCTAAAATCCCTGATCGAATTGGAATTTAGAAATGTTGGTAAATAAGACCTCAACATCATGACAATTTACTGTGATATTATCTTCTGTGGCACTTGAAAGGTAAGGCACTAGCCTGCCTGTCTTGAAAATTGTGTGAAAGCCCAAAATGGAATATGACTGCGTTCACTCTGTTGCTTGTTGCTCCGGTTCTCTTGAAAAGTGTGGGACCCAAACAATGTTTATCAACTCAGTTTTTGTATTTTTGAGGGCAATCAGGAAATTTAAAATAAAAAACTAAGGATTGTATGAGTCAACTTTTAAAATCTGAAAGATAAGGTTGTTTTGACAATGCCCCACCCCCAGGCTGACCTGTTTTGGTAAATGCCCCACCCTTGGGAAGGAAAAGTTATAAAATGCCTGACAAATGCCCATAATCTGTTCTTCAATTTATTTATTTAATAATGCCCAATCTTGCAGCATATGTTATAACTCAGAGTTCTTTCTACAATATTTTTAGAAGCAGCTGGTAGAAATAATTAGATTTCTAAAGGGACACAAATGAATGTAAGGCACGTGAGTTTAATATAGCAGAGTGTATGTTATGTTACATGTGAGTTTGTATGATTTGGTGCATATTTATGTCATGCAAAAATGTTTAAAATATTTTAAAATCTGTTTGTTCTTCAATTCTTGGACTTCCAACTTAGTATTAAATGGAAAATTATAACCAATTTGTGGATTTCAAATGGATTTGGAGCATTTAGGGGAAATGTCACTGTATTGCTGTCATTGCTTGCTTACTCGGCTCATCCAGCTGTCTCGTTTCATTCAATGGATATTTCTGTCATCCTAAGATGTGTTAATTATCACAGTGACCCTGCTAAATTACAAAACATCAAATACAACTAAAATTATCCTTACGCTGTTTCGTATTCATGAGATGCATGGCTCTTAGAGCCCTTTCATTGGACTGTGCATTAGGGGATTCCCTCTGTCCTTCCATGTAATATCAATAGTATGAAAGCTGTGACAATGAAACTTGGTATAATTAAACAAGAAGCTGTACACAGCTTGAACTTGTGGTGTCTTTAACCCATTGCAGTATTTGATTCCCAAATGTTTTGAGTGCTTTTCTAGAGAAACATGAAATTGTGTCTAAAAAGTAAGACTACATTCAGTAGCTGACACTGGAAACCGCCATCGCTGACTGAAATGCAAAGTTATATAAAACACAAAATTTGCTGGAACAAAAATCCCATGTGGCAATAAGCGGTGAACACAATATCAAACAGTCCTATCCATCCATGAATGCCCCGCATTGTCTTGCGTAAAGTTTAAATATAATAAACATGTCTTGAATGAGTTGAATCGCCATTCAATAAGCTTCTTGGTAGTTTGCCTGGGGAGGTAGCGGATTTTTGTTTTATCTTCACAAGGAGCTGTACCCATGAGTGGCGAAGCCATAAGCGATCGGTTGTCTATTTTGTCGCTCGGTTAAAAATAGTTTTGGCGATTTCTTCTGAATTATTGTCGTCTTTCTGATCAGAATTATTTTTATCCGACTCTTTCAGTCAGTTCTGAATTCTACGGCGGGTTTGCGATCAGAGTTAACGTGCAGTGCATGTCCTGGAGTCCCAGAAATGCCAGCTGAATGACCAGCTGAATGACCAATTCGTGCGTGACTAATGAAACGTTCATGAATTATTTTTCGTTGCTAACGGCTTTCGAATTATTTTCGCAGATGGTTTTATTTGTTTTACACCTTCTGAAGGATTTTTTTTTAACTACGACCGACTGCTGAAATTGTGTGTGTAAACAAACACGGTGAAGCGAAGCGACAAGAACTATAAATAACTCGGAGATGGTTTTCGGCTAACTGTAACAAAACAACGTACTCTTATTTATAATGATTTAATCTGCTTTAAGGTATTGAATTGCAGAGGCTGAAAGTATGGTAATTTTGGGAGTTTATCTGTGAGACATGGCGCTCGCGAGCGACCGGGCGCCTAGATTTCATGTGTATCATCATTTGTTTACCTTGATTTTGAATTTTGACTTCCGGGGCGTGCTGATTGGTTAAAATTTGACAGTTGACAAGCTAAAGCAATCCGCGGGTTCTTGTGGGCGGCAGCTGCGATTTTGAAGGATGCGTGCAGGCTTCCCTTCTTCGCATGACCCCGCCGTCCGACTGGAAGCCTGTCCGCAGGCTAGTTATTCTTCTTTCTGCTTCTCAAGTTAACACACATGAGGCCACGAGATCACAAGGCCTCAATAATTTGTCAATTAATCAGATCAGTGAGACAAAAATATGCATGCATAAATTTGCATGCACTAATGGACAAAGTCAAATTTATAACTTCTTCCTCGGCTATGCCATGAGTAATAAAGATTTAATATATACTTTAAGATAGGTGATATGATTGTGATGGTATCAAATCAGCCAAGAGTTCACAATCTTGGATCTCCATACAGGATTAACCAAATTTGACTCAAAATTAATTTAAACCAATACAAGGATGCTACATGAAGAAAGATCTAAAATTGTAACTGGTACTTTGTAATAAGAGAACCACAGTTTCAATTCTGCAAGACATGTTTCATCAGCCTTGCTCTTCTGTCATTGTCGGTTACATGTACATGTACAATTAGGAATCTAAAGATGCTTTTTTTTTCTCACCCTTGTGTTCTGCAGTAAGGAACTTGCCTACTCCACTCCTTGGAAAAAATGAAATGCTTAAATGTAAAGTGCTTAAGTATATACATGTACTCAAACAATTAGTTCTTTGTTTACCTGTAGAAAGGCAATCAAATTGCAGACTGTTTTTACAAGCCCCAGTGCCTTGCTTAAAGTGAAAGAATAATTTAATGTTACTATTAATAATAATTACAATATTCAGCTAGCAGGGCTGTCACTAAGATTCAAGTTGTTGGGTAAATGCAATTAGTAGGCGGACAATCAAACAGCTGGGGAGTTCTTTCGGTTCTATTTTCCTTCTATTTTCCTATGAAAGTATGGGGTCATGCTCATAGTAGCCAGGGAAAATCCCCGGCACCCAGCCCTTAGTGACAGCCCTGAACTACAGTAGGTACATGTATACCAGCAGTTAATCCTTTTTTATGTCTGAAAAATTCATCAATCAATTCAAGATGCTCACTTCCTATATTAATCAAATTGTTTCTCCCAGGAAACATCACATACTCTACATGTACTGTCATGGGTTATGGACATAAAAGTCTACCACATTGTAAACTCATTGCAAATGTGTGATCTTTCTAAGGTATGTTAATTTAAAATTGTTAATATATTAGTTTCCATGTAAATAAGAATAATTGGTTGTGGGTTTATATTACATGCATGTTTATGTAATGTTTAAAACACGAACAGCAGTGTTTTATCAAGTTTAAAAATTCGAGCGCGAAGCGCGAGAATTTTTAGACTTGATAAAACACGTGCTGTGAGTGTTTTGAACGGCTTCAAACACGAACCGCCAAAAGCGTGTCCCTACGGAGATCAAACAAATGTGCTTTTTGTGCAAAGAGGATATTAGCATACGAGAAAAACAAGTAGACTGATTAGCATACAGCGCATGTGCCACACTGGCTTCGATGAGGTGACCATGGCTTCCCGGCAACTGTCGAAAGTTTTGGTATTTTAAAATTCTGAGGAAAAAAATAATCCATGAAAAATGCTATACCAAAGTTGACAGGTACGGTGGATAAAATGTCTAACAATTTTTATTCAGTGGCAGCGAACGAGTAGAAATGAGCAGCTTGCATCTCTGAACCACTCGCTTTCCTACCAATTTACACGTGGGCGCTGGTGTCATTCAAAAAACGGCTTACTTGCTAAACTGTTGGTTGCTAATTTTGTTGGAGAAGATTCCATATACATAGATATTGTAAAACAGTAGTATTTGTTGTACTAAGAATCCTGAATAATTACTACCAACATTAGTATTCTTTATACAAAGAATACTAATAAGGAAAAGAAACCCATTGTCTTTTACCTATTATATTATCATTGTCTATTATATGGACTACACATGCTCAGAACATAACTTGCAAGAAATTGTCTCTTTCATTGCATATCGACAGTAATTGCATTGCCAATTTCATTCAGCCAAAACGTTTTGATCCATGAGTTCTTAGGAAGATGGTTCTTAAACAAGGACACTGACTATAAAAGGGATAGCTCCGCCCCCTCTTTGTCACACCATCACTGCTTCAACGGCTAATCAAAGATGGCTGACTGCGAGCAACACAGAGGAAGACCGTTGCCCCAAGAAATAGGTCTAATTCTACCTTTACTAGTTCAATATTGTATAGGATTTATCTTTCACGAACATAAAACTAAAAACATTATTTGAATTTATGCGCCTTTTAGCATGAATATAATATTTTAGCTTTCCAAATTTGAATTTTGCGCGGTATAAACGGTTCTCCATTGGCGAGCGGATGCACGTGATGTTGACAGTTCGGTGTCAAGTGTGAAATGACTGGCGGCTTGGCCTGGCCAAGGTTCCTTTTATAGTCAGTGTCCTTGTTTAATGAAGAAAAGTAAGAAAACTGAATACAATTGCATTTAGAATACATGTATTTATGGCCCTTGGGGGGGGGGGGGGGGGGGGAGGGGGGGTTAAATCATGTGAGGGGGGCAGGGTAGTGTTTAAACTAGCCACAGTGTGTATTTATGCTAATCAAATGTCCCCGGATAAATAAATGAGTTAAAAAAAAGAATGCAAAAAAATGGAGGTGACACCAACTTTTATTTAGCAAAGTTAATGCAATGGCTACCAACCGTTCATGTGGTTAGTTTTCTTCCTCTGTGCATGGCTGAGTTGCATGATGTAGGATGGCATTGTGACTAACTGTATGTGCAGTAAGGATGCACATGAACAATAAGTGCGAACATGCTCAAATTAAAAGTTTTCTATTTCTAATCAACAGACTGTTGAAGAGGCATCCCTTGGTATATTCAGTATAAGCATAAGGTGGATTTTCTACGACTGAAACAGTGAAGGGAATTTTTTACAATTAATAATGATACTGTCTGTTTGTACAAAGCATTGTAGTGTAATTATCTGACCTTCCCTTTAAATCATTAAAGGGTTCATGTGGTTAGTTTTCTTCCTCTGTGCATGGCTGAGTTGCATGATGTAGGATGGCATTGTGACTAACTGTATGTGCAGTAAGGATGCACATGAACAATAAGTGCGAACATGCTCAAATTAAAAGTTTTCTATTTCTAATCAACAGACTGTTGAAGAGGCATCCCTTGGTATATTCAGTATAAGCATAAGGTGGATTTTCTACGACTGAAACAGTGAAGGGAATTTTTTACAATTAATAATGATACTGTCTGTTTGTACAAAGCATTGTAGTGTAATTATCTGACCTTCCCTTTAAATCATTAAAGGGTTGTTCTCAACCAGAGTACATTGGTTTCTGAGGTTCTGTTTGTGGCCATTTGGGTGCTGCGAAAATGGCCACCCAGTGATTATTGCAAAAATTTAAGGTTGTATTGAGGTACATGTACATTGAAACTTTATTTCTTTCTTAAAAAACATGAAAACAAATAGCAAATTAAAGTAATAAACAAAAAATTTGAGGAGCTGTCAAAGTGATTTAGATCACTTGATGGATAGGACATTCTTCTTAGTGAATTGGTTTTATTACATGTACATGTACGGTTTGATCATCCCCAGATCATACAGAATAGAGAGTTTAAGCATCATGACAATGTTCTTACTTTTTTCTAAAGCTTTGTCATCTTCCAAGTGAATGTACACTGGTTGATATAGGGAAGATATGGAAAATGACAATAGTTTAATAATAATGACCAGTAGATTTTGTCGAATCAATTACCTTTTATGTGTGTCAGAAAGTCTTTTTAATGTATTATCATTGAAATTTAAATAAATATATATTTTTTCAAATACTGCTGTATTATAAATCAATGTATATGGTGTTATTATGCAACATACATGTAGCATTTGACATTGCAAATACTGTATGCACCAAAACAAGTGCAAATGTACAATGTATGATACATTATTATTCGACATACATTGTAGCATTCTAGAGTGCAAATATGCATCAAAACGAGTGCAAATATGACACGTTATTACACTCTTCTGACCGTGCACTAGGAAAAACAGCTTCAAAAACGTAGCCTTTAGGAGAATATTTCTGTCGTAAAATAAACATTTATTCAGTGAAAAGTTGTGTAATACGGCTGGGCATTTTTACTCGTCAGTAAATACTCAGCCGTATTACACAACTTTATGCTGAATAACCTCTATTTCAGCGCATTTTTTTTTTCTGCCGCCTCAAATTCTATATATTTAGTATGAACCCAACACCACAATTAGCACCTTTGAAAAGCAGGCCATGTGGTGTGCACATATGTTTATTTACAGGATTTACTTGAATGGCGCAGATTTTTCTTCAACGTTGTTGAAGTTCTTTTTTTGGACTATAGTCTATGGAATATTATGTTAAATTAATTATAATCTATTATTTACGGTTTCACTTGTAATAATAATAATAATATTGAAAATTTATATAACGCTACTTTCCATGATAATTGTAATTGCCATAGTAACTAACTTAAGTTGCTCGGTTTCGTATTTCTCTCATGAAATGCTTTATTGCACAAAATTCGCAGTGTTAGAGGCTTAAAAGGCAAGAGTATATAAATAAGTATATATTATCAGCACGCACATGCCGTCTTCAGTAGCTGTTTCTTTAACCCTTCCACACATTTCGGCCAAGTTTATTAAGAATCGGTTGCTAAACGATAATGAGATATGACGTTTCAAGTAGCATAAGTTCAGACCATTTTTGAAGAAAATGAGTGTATTTGGCCTTTATTTGGTGAAAAAAGTATTACAGTGCAACTACCTCAACCGGGGCCACCCGAGGACTTTCAGCCAATCAGAGACCGATCCTTAAACAAAGAATTGGGCATGCGGACCTCACGGGAAACTGTATCATTTTTAGAAAGAAATTTGCTTTCATACAACCAAGTTCAATTTTCACCCGTTAATGTTCCCTTCCCGAAAACAGAAGTCAAAATAATGTCTGTTCAGCTCAGAATCAATCAGGCTGATGGACTTTTCGATAACGGGAGAAATTTGCCTCACTTTATTCGCAAAAGGGTCTTAAATCTGCATCACAGCGCCAGATTGCTCAAGAACTTGAAACCAGCTGTCATTTTGTTCAAAATGTCCATACGCGACTACGATTTGACAAACTCGTGTTTTGATCCAAAAGGTCACAGAGGGCGCACCGTTCTCACGCCAAATGCAGTTGAATGCATTGAAATTGAAAAACTTTGCAAACCAAGAATAAAAAAAAAGATCCTTTCGTCGACAACGAAGTGTTTTACGGAAAAATTGGAACCCTCAACATGTAGTTTAGAAAAATTCATTCGGGAAATGAAATCGTCACGCAACATTGAGCGGCTTTCCTGCGATTGACCCTGCTATTTGTTCTCTTCGATTGCTATAAAACTATTTCTACGGAAATGGAAATAAAAGGGTTTTTATTTCGAACGAGAAGTTTACAGTAACGACATGTTGAAAATCCCGTTTCTCTTTTTGTTTTGCAACTGAATTTTTTAGATCCAGATCTAAAATAATTTCTTGTTGTAGAAGTACAGTGGAATCCCGATTTTTCGAATACTCGATTTTTCGAAACTTCCGATTATTCGAACCAAAACTCGTTTCCCTTGGATTTCATTTCAGTCGTTACTACCTTCGATTTTTCGAACCAATTTCCGTTTCCCTTGGAGGTTTGAAAAATCGGGATTCCACTGTAAAATCAATAGCTTTCAGTTGCAATATTTAGCCGTAAAGAAAACGCGCAAAGTTTTCGAAGACGGCCATAAATTTAGGATCGAAATTAACCAATCAAAAAATGGTACAGTTTCCCGTGAGGTCCGCATGCCCAATTCTTTGTTTAAGGATCGGTCTCTGTTTGGCTGAAAGTCCTCGGGTGGCCCCGGTTGAGGTAGTTTCACTGTAAATCCCACCAACCAGCAGTAATTGCATTGTGTTTTACAGGTCCAGCGTAATTCAATTTTCGCACCTTTGTGATAAATTTGAATTTTGGGTAATTTGTAAGATGGCGGCCATGTTGGCCGCCATTTGGATGACGTCATAGATCTCCTGCAGCGTCACATTTATTTTGAGTGCAAATCACAAGCTGTCTTGTAAAGGTAAATATTTTCAAAATATTGCAACACCGCAACAATCCAAACTGAGGGCATAATTTTTAAACAATTCTGCAATATTCACGACGGTTTGAATAAATATTTATATAAAGACCATTATTATAACCAAAACGCCAGGGAAAATAGATGTTAGGTTGTGCGACAGTTCTCAGTATTGAGATGGGAAGGGCATGTAAGTAAATTTGTGATCTTTAGCGTATACCGAAAAGCATGCGCTATAACATAACATTTGATTGGTGCGGGGTTTTTTTTCTTACTAACGAACTAATTTTTATTCAATCGATGCTTTACATGCCTATTTGAATGTTCGTTTTGAATTTAAGAAAGGAGGAAGGGGGCTTATTCATTCAACGCTTGAGAGCTTTAGAAATGAGTAGATTCTACTTCATGGGTGTTTCATGTCTGCACTGGCTTACCTTTTTGAATGTCACTTCTTTCTTGGGCTACGCTACGAATAAACTGTAATGCGTTTATCCCATCCGTGTCATTGCTGTCTCCTAGCAATAAGTCTTCAGCATGTCGTTTTATGGCGAAGAGAAGTTCTTCTGGGAACTTTTGTTTACTTTCTTCATCCAATTTGCCAGATTGAACAAAAAGCAGACTGATTGAGCCATCTGCCCCTTTCTTTCCAGTAGCTGAGCAGAGAAAGTTAAAAATAAAATACGTGCTTGTAACCATAAAGAAGATAAACGAGATTTGACAATTTGGTGAACAAATCACTACAGATGACTTACTAAATAATAACGGGTGGTTTTATATCGTTCAATTTATAAACAACACCTTAATTTCAGTAGTCTTGCGCTTCCTGTCAACTATAAACCCACTCCATAGCATTCGAAAATATAATATTTTACCCGGAGACCAGCCTTGGACATTGGCTCATCTTTAAAGTGTCTATGAAATGTAATTTGTTTTTTGACATATCGAAAGTTTCACCTTTTTAGACCTTGAAATAAAAGGTTTAAGAGCAGATCCGTGCAAGAATCAAACAAACTCGCAAATCTTCGGCAAAGCTGAAAAAAATCAAATTCGCTCCTCTTTTGCATATAGATAGTCTATAGTAAGTACATGAATGCCATGTAGTTTTTTCCTTGAAATATCTATTTGTTTCCGAGAAAAACGAAGAAAGTCGTTATCATCTCAGGGCACAATTTGGCAATCCCAAACACATGCAAACAGGGTTAAAATAAGTCAAGATTCACTCGACTCGCGTATCAAAACTACTGCGCTAGAAAAAGCTGTCATAGTTCCAATTTGTTGTATAACTTGTCATAATCTAAACACCATGATTTCATAAAAATTGGATTAATCTAAGTATTCAAGTAAAGCCAAAAGCTTATGGCTCTCCCGTGCTCCGTAAAACGGTAGGCGAAAAACAACAATGATTTTGAGCAGGTGCCTTTGTTCAGAATTTCCTAATATTAAGAATGACAATACTAGAATTGACGATCTTTCAAAATATGTAAAGTTTAGTCTGGGGAAATGAATTTGGGATTTTTAAGAATTTGTTGAAAATCGTGAACGAAAGCCCGTAGCCACGATCAAAAACGCTTTACTTTTCGCTGAATTCTTCGTAGCTCACTTTGCACTTTCGTACTCTTTATACTGTTGATACAATTTTTTCTGGTGGAAACTGTAAAAGGGCTCACAATAAAGCGAACTAGTTCAAGCATGTGTTCCCAGTTTTCCATCCCTGCATCATCGTGAACCATTTTGAGACCATATGCAAATTACGTCTGAAATTTGCATATCAGGCTGAGCAAGCGTACGTGACAGTCACGGTTGGTACACAGGGTGGATATTAAGGTATTCTCAGTGGCCAAAATTCCATATTTTTTTCTTGAAGTTTGACGAGTGTTGTTCGGAAGTCTTCGACTAATACAGTTCAAAGCAGGAAAGAGATCTCGTGGGTTTTAAAATACAGTATTGACAGAAAACCAATACTTATTACATGGGTGGGGTTGGGTTGGGGTGGATCTTGTCTGCCTGGATTTCACATGTTAAGCTACACAAATATTCTTTCAAACGAGAACGCAGGTACAAAGATTAAGAAATTTTGATCCATTTACTTGTCATTGTTTTTTTTAGAGTTTTATAAAGTCTGCTACTTCCGCTTCTGGTATCTGATTGGACTGCTATGGTAAAACAACAACAAAGACAGGCCAGCCCTAGTTTCATTTCTAGAGTGTGACAATCGACAATGCTTTAGTTGTGAGAGGAACATTCCTCTTTCATTGTCCCGCTTTTAATAAGAAATATTTCGGTTAATCTTCTCTTTAGCCGATACATACATGACTCGCGCTTTCCGCTCATTCCTTGCTCTGGTATTACCTTTTTTACGGGGGAGGTCGGGCCAATAAGAAATCAATTCCTGCCAAAAATTGCAGACGAAAAAAAAATAAAGACAATAAAATGAAAACTAGCGGAAAAGAATCAATGCAACGCACGTTTCATGCACGGCATTAAAAAATATACTTGATTAACTAATCAATTAATTAATTAATTAATGCCAATATAATGCAAATATAATGCAAAGAAAATAAACTGATGTGATATATTTTTGGTGTATGTAGGAGAGCTATAAGGCATTTAACTCTAAAACACCCTTATGGACTACTGGTCCTTGAAAGAAAATTTGATCAAACCATGGAACAAAGAATCTTCCGCGTTCTGAATTCTTAGGGGTTTTTACAACAACAACAAACAAACAACAGTTTTATTTGAAACCTTCCAATTACAACAGTACCTCCCATCTATCATACATACATAATTTCATTCCACTTTAAGCGAGTGCTACGTCACCCTCTGGTGTCGTATTCAGGGCCCATGCACCCCATTGGGAGAGATGAGGCAGAAAACGTTTGGGAAAGTTTTGCTTTCTCTAGTTCAGGTACTGCAGTCGCACAGTGTTCAGGGCCTTGAAGCATACCGCACTGTACATAGCGCGAGCATTAAGCGTTTCTAAAAAATACATGAAACATATGGCAAAAAGACCCAATAAATACCTTATCCACCCATGTACCAACCGTGACTGTCACGAACGCTTGCTCAGCCTGATATGTAAATTCGAGACGTAATTTGCATATAGTCTCAAAACGGTTCACGGTTATGCAAGGATGGAAAACTGGGAACATATGCTTGAACTAGTTCGCTTTATTGTCAGCCCCTTTACCGTTTCCGCCAGAAATCTGGTAAAAAAATTGTATCAACAGTATAAAGAGTACGAAAGTGCAAAGTGAGCTACGAAGAATTCAGCGAAAAGTTTTTAAGAGCGCCTGTCCGTAAAAATCAGACAAATTTGAAATTTTTTGGCAAGTAATTAAAATTCGATTTCTTTCATATTTTAAAGTTAAATAGATTAAGGTATAACAAAAATCACTTGATACTTTTTTCGGCCAAATATCTTTTTATTTAATAGAAAAAATTAAAAAACCAAAGTCCGTTAAAATCGCCATTTGAGGTGAAAAATTATTGCACAACTTTGACAGTCTCGCTTGCAAAAACAAATAACGCTACAGCATTTAAAACATGAAAATCATATTTTGCAATCTTTAAATATCTAGTAGAGTGATTTAGGGAATTATTTTGTTGTTCTTTGCTTGCAAAATAATTTTATTTCGAAGACATATATTTTAATTCTTTAAAAGTACGTCGTAAACAAAACAACTTTTCACCATGTGCTAAACCTTCAAACGGATAAAGTTTCTGTTGGTTAATTTTTATAAAGATGGTCTCAAGATTACCGTAAAAATTTCCTTGGGCAAATGATTCAGAGCGACTCGAGAGCATTTCAAAGTTCGTTAAAATTAGAGTTATTTGACCTTACGAGGTCAACAATCAATTTGCGGGTCACAAACGTTTCACTTTCCACCACATGTCTTAACACAAATAAGGTTAAAGTAGCCACATAGAAAAAATGTTTTGAAATTTTCTTACCTTATTTGTTGTAGAAGACTTATCCAGAGATCATTTTCTTGCATTTTTTTCACCGTTCATCGTATGTCCTTTAGTCTTGTTTACAACGTCCGATAAACGTCGGACGACAACAACGTAATATTAAACGGTCGGGTCAGCCAATCTTTGTTAAACTTTCGACACTTTTCAGTATCACGGCATCTATTCAAAGGGCTAAGTACCTTTTGGAGCGTTCCTTGGTTTTGTAGTGCGCTAAAAGATTTAAAATGTTACTTTGAAGTACAAACAAAACATGTCGGACGTTTGCTTTCGGTCTTTTTTCAGTTGTGTCACGCAATGCAGGTTTGTTTGCATTTAAGGGGGTAGGGGTGCGGATAAAAAAAACTTTTGCAAGTAAAAAAAATAACTGTTTAGAAATATATTTCAGCACCATTTAATTTTCTTCGTTAGTCAATATGTTCTAAAATATATTAATTGGTAGCAATAGCCTTTTGCGAGCAACGATTTTTAACTCCTCTCCCCAGTCTTGCTTTCCATATTTGATGCTTTTTTCTCGTTTCCTAAATTGACCTTCTTACCATACGAGTCGAGGTGCCGTCTACTTGATGGAGCTGCCCCTGAAAGATGGGTATGTGATCTCTTTTTCACTATAAATTTCCAGTTTCGGATCCAGCTTGCTCATAAGGAGAGTGGGTGGGAGGGGGAGTGAAAATGGTTCTGAAAAAAAGGTTTGGTCCCTCGAGTCTTTTTCTTCGCCAAAAAAGGGATGGAAAGGGGCCGCTTCCCTAGATCTGTCACTGAACTAAGTTCGACAACTTTAGTTTACAACCACTTCCTTTACAATTCTAGTAAACAACGCTGCTCGACATAAAATAAGTTCGATCTCATCTCAGTCAGGTCCGGTAAATTTCAAGACAGACTTGTGATTAGAGATGTCCATTGTACGCGAAAGTAAAGGGACAATTTCCGTTCCACGCTTTCGATCGCGAATGTCATAACCAAAAACTCCACCAATAAAGGACTTAAACGAACAAGTGCCTTCCATTTTTGTGTAATACCTGGAACTAAACTCGAATCTTTGATGTACAAAAACATGCACTTTAGCGCCGCCTTCAAGTAAACAAAGGCACTAGGTAATTAGCAAAACCAGGTAGTGTTTACTTTTTTGTCAACTGCATTATTTAAACAGCATTTATTTTTCTTCTCGACAATTGGTGATTACTGTATTAAACTTAGTAAGTTCTTCAATTTTTAGATATTCTCTCGTTATCAACTTTAAAATCTGAGCGGGTTTCTAATTATTTTGCTACTGCCGAAAAATATTTAGGTTTACTTAGTTTGTAATACCGACAATGGATTAGCCAAACATTAGTCCCATCGAGTCAAATTTTAAATTAAAGAAAATGCAACAAATAGTTCTAAATTAAGGCATGGCATGAAATTGAAGTATTAGGCTGGGAGAAGCATCCAAATAAGTGCTCTTTTGAGGCTCCCACTCGATCAATTACGAGACAAAGAAAACATCAGGTGCGGTGTAACGTTTGACATCACAAACGCTTACATCACTAGTTGAACTGTACAAATTGATATATTTTGGGGGCCGTGCATGTGGCAAATATTAGACTGATTTTCCCTTTTTCGCATAATGTTTCATGAAGACAGTATCCTCTGATAAAAAGAAAAGAAAAAGAAAAAAAACAATACGTAAAAAGGACAGAAATAGTTAAGTACCACAGTGATCTTTATCAGGTAAAAAGCTAGTGATGTCATTTGCATTTCACACATTTCGTTTTTACTTTATACTGTGCAACGGCGAATGAATAATCTTTCCAGAGTAGAACAATGTGCTAACGTAACTGAAAAGACTTTGTATTTTTTTTCTCCGTTGCAAGAGTTTCAGACATAGATTCGGTGTTTCCAAGCTCTTTAGCCCTACCCCTACCCCGCTAAAATGCCGAAGAACAGCTGCATTGCGTGACGACACAAATAACTGCCGTCACGATCACGGCTTAAACGGCCCGACATGTTTGTTCATTCAGTACTTCTCAAGCAGTGATTAGATTTATCTATCCGTTAACTTCAAACCGAAAAACATTCGACAAATGCTATAGCCATTAAATAAGATACCATAATGCTGAAATGTGTCGAAAGTTTAACAGAGGTTTGCGTGCGACTTTGCATGGCAGTCCACGGCCGGCGTGCATCGGACGTTATAAATTAAAAATACGATGAACAAAGAAGGGATTTATATGCAAAAATAGTCTCTGAATCTGTCTTCTACCGCAAATGAGGTAAGGAAATTTTAATGTTTTTCAATGTGGCTATTTTAATTTCATAATGGGTTAACACAGAAGCAGAAGTTAGAATATTTGTGTGACCCGCAAATTGATTTTTGACCTCGTAGGGTCAAATAACTCTAATTTTAACGAACTATGAAATGCTCTCGCGTCGCTCTGAATCATTTGCCCAAGGAAATTTTTACGGCAATCTTGAGATCATCTTTATAAAAATTAACCAACAGAAACTTAATCCGTTTGAAGGTTTAGCACATGGTGAAAAATTGTTTTGTTTACGAGGTACTTTTAAAGAAGTAAAATGTATGTCTTCGAAATAAAATTATTTTGCACGCAAAGAACAACATAATAATTCCATAAATCACTCTTCTAGATATCTAAAGATTGCAAAATAAGATTTTCGTGTTTTAAATGCCGTAGCGCTACTTGTTTTTGTAAGCGAGACTGTCAAAGTTGTGCAATAATTTTCCGCCTTAAATGGCGATTTTAACGGAATTTCGTTTTCTTCATTTTTCTTTAAAATTAAAAGATATTTGGCCGAAAAAGGTATCCAGTGATTTTTGTTATACCTTAATCTATCTAACGTTAAAATATCAAAAGAATCTAATTTTATCACTTGCCGCGATATGTTTGATTTTTACAGACAGGCGCTCTTAAAAGCTTTTTTGATCGTGGCTACGGGCTTCACTGTTCATGATAAACTTCACGAATGAAATTGAACAGATGGCAAAACGAAACACTATGGACATTCAAGAATGTCATATCCAAGTTAAGGTTTGTATATTTTCATTGTTTTTTTTTTTTGTTTTTTGGCGTCAGAGTTGCCAAGATTTCTCAAGGAAAAACGTTTTTGTTTTTGTTGTTGGTCACGCACACACAAGATAGCGCGATTTTACGTCTTTCGTTGACGATTTTCAACAAATTCTTAAAAATCCCAAATTCATTTCCCCAGACTAAACTTTACATATTTTGAAAGATCGTCAACTCTAGTATTGTTATTCTTAATATTACGAAATTCTGAACAAAGGCACTTGCTCAAAATCATCGTTGTTTTTTTTCGCCTACCGTTTTACAGAGAACGGGAGAGCCATAAGCTTTTGACTTCATTTGAATACTTAGATTAATCTAATTTTTATGAAATCATAGTATTTAGACTATGACAAGTTGTACAACAAATTGGAGCTATGACAGCTTTTTCTAGCGCAGTAGTTTTGATACGCGAGTCGAGTGAATCATGACACACTTATTTTAAGCCTGTTTGGTGTCGCCAAATCGAACCCCGGGCTGAAAACTAATGTTTTCGTTTTCCCAGAAACAAATAAGTTTTTCTTTTTCAAGAAAAAACCTACACAGCAATTGTGTACTTGCTAAAGGCTACCTGTATGCAAAAGAAGAGCGAATTTAAGTTTTTTAACTTTGCCGTGTAATGTTTGATTTTTGCACGGATTTGCTCTTAAAGTGTTAGAGACGATGCGAAATGCTTTTTTATGGTCTCAAAGCAGTAGGTTGTTGGCGCTAAAAAGTGGCTCCAATTGGGGAACGGCCAAAACCAGTGTCTTATTACACTGTGACGTAAATAGTTGTACAAACTGCTGAGGGACTCATAGCGAACAAGAGAGCTGACAAGAGAGGTCGCCAAAGGTGGACAATATTATGTGGCGAGCTACCTCAAACAAACGAGATATTAGAACTCTTCGATTACAGAGGGTGTAACAAAGTTTTATAAATAGGACGGCGAAATACACGAAATTTGATCCCCGACATCAGAATGGGTACGTCGTGGGTGCTGTTTTCAATGAAAGCGCTTATTGTTAAGATTAATATTATTTTACAAAAAATAAACATTCCGGCCGGCGAGACCGTTTAGTCAATCATAACTTTCCAATCCATATCCTGTTTAGAAGTTCCTTCAAGCCTAAGCTTGACTGGAGAGCCGTCGAAGTCAGTAAAGCCTCCAAAAATATAATGACTCGAGATCGGCACTGACTGGCGAGTAATATAAATGTTTATACGGTATTCCGCATTAATATATATAGATAGTCTGAGCCTAACAGCGTCGCTCTCTGAACAGAAAGCCGATGGTAAACTTAACTGAGGTGAAAGGTCGGAAGCACAAGAATTAAGATTGACGACCGGACCTTTTTTTTCAATTTTAGCAATTCTCATGCAAAAACAGAATTACGCGACTGTCTGCACAGTACATTTAGACCGTGCAAAAGTTCACAAAAACAACTTTTTCTCCGTCTAGAATAACTAGTACGACAAATTTGGAAATCAAAATTGCAAAAAATACACAAACATATTTGCATAAGGCCACGCGAGTGGCTATAAAATCCAAGTCTTGTTTTGTTTACATAAAATCGCTTTTCAACCTATGTAATGAATGAACAAACCCGTAAAAATGGACAACACAATCTTTTTTCGAAAAATTTTATTCAAATCTCCATAAGTTTATGTTTAAAAGCAAAACGCGAACCATTGCCGAGCTGTCTTCGATGAAAGAAATCAAAACGACTGAATTTGAGCACGTTTTATAAACAATTCTCCAAAACTAGCGAGAACACAAAGAAAAAGTCAATCACAGATCGATATCAACATAAATTCCCATCGAAAAATTATTTTGTTTTACCTTTAAGGTCGCGGGGGATACCTGCCCATGAATAAATTCATAAGGCAAAATTTTGGCAGAGGTGTCATTTTGTAAAACGTTATATCGTGAACGTTTGAAAGCCGATTTCATTAAAATTTAACAGAGATATTGGCGAATAATGGAAGTGCATAAGGATTGTTTTTTTTTATTGAAGGGATCGCGCTTTGCGGCAATGCTATAAGCCACTATAGTATTTTTTTAAACGTGGTTTTGTGTCCAAGTTTACTCCTCGAGAAGAACACAAAGCAAGTTGATTTCACCACTCACTGACCCGTCAAAACGTCTATTGTGTCATATCTGACGCCGATTTTTGGATTTCAACTTTAATTAAAAGTTATTAACTTTTAAAGGAGTAAAATTGTCCATGTTAAAATTTGAAGCCTCATATCTTCCCTTTGAAAGCCTATTTAAAAATTTTGAGTCAGATATGACAATCTATAATACACCTAGTTTACCTCCCTGCAGTGTCAACTCATGAAATTCTCTATCTGCGCTGCATGAATTCTTGGACACAAAATTGCTTGTTTTTACGCTTCCGAAGGCTTCCCGAGCAAACACGAATGCAAAAATTATACATTTATGGTAATTTTGCTAATTTTAATCCACGAGCTATTGTCAACACTCCATGCAGGAAGAACAGTGCGTTGAAAAATAGTGTATTTTACCAGAAAGCGCTTTGCACGTGCAATTATTGATGCAGGAAAAGTACAGAGCCTGATCGTGAATATTTCGCGCATTTTCGGTATCAGCCGTCGCACTTCGTGTATACTATTTTCATAAATGCATACTGATGAACGAACCCTGTCCCCGCGACCTTAAGTCCCTCTACTGCTTGGAAATTCTTTAAATCTCCACTTCTTCAGTTCTGAAACCCGAAGTTACAATGCTCCCACATTGATAAAAACGTATGAAGTTCCTCGAAGCAAGATTTTATCCCTGAAAGCTCTTCTTTTTCCACTATAGCGGCTTCTGAGTATCCCTTAATTAGTATCCCTGTCTTGAGTAGCAAACCGCAAAAAAAATGCAGGAAAATACCGATTTTAATTTAAACGGTTTTCTCCGCTTAGTAAACACAGCAAAACAAAGTGTTTTCCCAGCTGACGTGACATTCGGCCGTGTAACCGCGCGAAAAACAAAGCCTCGCTTTGGTTTCAAAATTGCTAAGATCCCGGATGTTGCATGACGTCGTACGCGCATGTTTTGCGACGTCGTACGCGCCCGCGAGCTAGTCCTGCGGGCGGCGGGCGGCGGGCGGCGGCGAGCACACGACGCGCCAGCGAAACATCCCGCCCGCCAAGACCATGAAATTTTTTTTTTTTTATTGTGCAAAACATTTCAGAAACGTTACAACTACACCAACTAACACTCACAAACGTATCTTACATCTTGTACATTGTTTAACTACACTTTACAGTAATGACAATAGTGGTTTCCACAAAGAATAAAAAGTTCTTGTTTTACCTTCGGAAAATAATATTGATTTTTGCACTGTAATTTGTGTTTTTACAAACTCAAAAAACAGGGCAAGGTTAGGAGTTTTAGACTCTACCTTTTGTACAAAAATATGCCTTTTAGCAAGAAGTATAAAGTAATTGAAGATACGAGTTTGCGACTTTTCAGGATCATAACCATACAATATTCCTAATTCATCTAATAAATAGTTGTCGTTATTTTGATTATTCCACCAGCTTAGCATTAGAATCCAGAAATCCTGTATAATGCTACAGTTAACTAACATATGTGGCAACGTTTCTATTGCATTGCAATGTTTACAAAGGGGAGAATCTGAAATCTTCATTTTGTGTAACCAATTTCTATGTGGTAAAATATTATGAATTATCTTATACTGGAATATACTTAATTTTGTTTCTCGAGTTATTGTAAATGGCAGTCTGTAAATCGCGCATTTAGCCTCGTATCAGTCACACCTAGCCTGCCTAATCTAAAGCTAGCTAAAGGTTCTTTAAATTTTGCCTGAATTAACAATTTACGGGCAACTTTACAAGTAATTTCATCAGTTTCTTGCTGTACTGTCTTATCCTGTTGACCATTTGCATTGGGAACTGTCCCTTAATCACGCCTCCACTTCGCTGGTATTGCGGATATCAAACCACAAAGCTTAGTGAACGGTGTATTAAGACCAGTCTTCCTACAAAAATCATAATATGATAAAAACCTGTTGTTCTCATCTAATAAGTCTTTTATTCTAAGAATTCCAGCAGCATGCCAGTCTCTCCAGTATACTGATTTACCATCTATGGTAATGTTTTTGTTATTCCAAATAATGATCTCTCTAAAATTACTTTGGTGGTGAGAATTAGATTTCAGCCCTTGAATTTCTGTCCATGCTGCAAGTATATCCATATAGAAAGCGGGCATGCTTTTGAGATCCAACAGCTTTAAATCATAATTGCAATCAAAAATAAGAATTCCCCCAACATTTTCCAAGTAAAAAGAAGGTATTATCATCCAATCATCCTTTAAACTTTCCCTCATTCTCTTTACCCAAGCGCATTGTAATGATTTGGAAATTATCCCAAATTCTGGTAAATCTAAACCTCCTTTTTCTTTTGGCCCAATAAGAGTATCTCGTTTTATTTTGGGTTTCTTGCCGTTCCAGACGAAATCAGCGACTAATTTGTCTACAGCATCCATAACATAAGGCGGTGTATGGATACATGCACTTGTGAAAATAAGCTTTGACAAACCTAAAGTCTTAACTATTGTTATTTTACCATACAGAGACAGATCTCTTTGTGACCATATATTAAACAGGTTTTGTACCTTGTTCATCTTATGCAAGAAATTCTCTTGTTCACAAAGTTTGTAATTGTATGAGAAAGAAGTTCCTAGCGCAATCACAGGCCTTTGCGGCCACTGAATATCAAATAACGTATCTTTTGTGTTAGCATTTTTCCCTAGCCATATAGCCTCCGATTTGGATGAGTTAAGTTTAAGTCCACTACAGTTTTTAAACAAGTCCAATAATTCAAGCAGTTTCCCGAGCGAAAATCCGTCCCTGCAGAAGGCAGTTGTATCGTCGGCATACTGAGAGAGTTTTATTTCCTTGTTAGCTATTTGGATTCCTTTTATATCAGTGCTAGCTCTTATAGAACAAGATAATATTTCCACAGCTAAAACAAAAAGCAGTCCCGATAAAGGGCAACCTTGCCTGACCCCGCGCATTAATTCAAAAGAGCTAGAAGCAAAACCATTATTTATTGTACAACTAGAAATGTTTGTATAAATAATTTTTATCCAAGTTTTAAAATCACATCCGAAATTGAAGGTATCTAAGGTTTTCAATAGATACTCCCATTCCAAACTGTCAAAAGCCTTTTCAAAATCTATAAACAGAGCAATACCTTCTAAATTTTGGTCTGCTGTATAATGAAGGATATCAGATATAAGTCGAATATTTTCGCCAATAAATCTTCTTTCTAAATATCCAGTTTGTGTATTATTAATAATAGCTGGTAAAACTTTTTTTAATCTCAAAGCCAAGGCTTTTGTGGCAATCTTATAATCCACATTCAAGAGCGAAATCGGTCTCCAATTATTGAGGTATTGTAGATTTTTATCTTTTTTTGGAATAAGTCGTATGATACCTTGCCGTTGTGTTATTGATAATTCACCCTTTTGAAATCCGTAATTAAAACTGTCTACCATGATCTTGCTTAGCTTATCCCAAAAGAACACATAAAACTCAGCTGTTAGACCGTCATTTCCGGGCGTTTTATTTATTTGAAAATCTTTTAATGCTTTTTGGCACTCTTCATCAGTTAATAAGCCTTCACATGCCATTTTGTGGTCATCATCAAGCTTCTAAAAAATGACGGGCATAGGTTCTATGAGTATTGGGCTCCGCAGCGGGCCTTCGGCCCGCGAAAGCTCCGCTATAAAATTCAAAGTGGAGCGACGCAAGTGTTCACTGGCAGGCTTTTATTCTACGGAACATCTATCAAAACTATATTTACAAACAAAATACATCGCTGAATCATTGCGTGTTCGATCAGATCAATTTTTATACAATGAAATATAAATCAGACATATAAATGTAAACACTAAAACACAATACTTTGAACTCACTTACAAGCCGTCAAGCGGTTAAAATTTCCAGAAACGTTCAATCGCTGGCAAGACACTGAACTAAGAAGCTTAATTATTACGTATATACTTAAGTTTAAACATTTTAAGTAAATAAATAAATAAATACGCCATCCCACGCGCGATCAATGAACTTCAGAGAAGACGACCGGCCGAGTCGCTAATATCATGTAATATACATTGTTTGTACTACAAATATATCGTTCGCGTTCGATAAACGCTAGTCACTGAGCCACTAAAAAGAAATAACAAAAAAGCCTCTGCGTTCAATAAGCTTACAACTCAACTGGCGAACCACTGAGACGCCGTGCTACTAACATGTATACCTATCACGTTCAATAATCTAAATCAAAGTCCGTCTTCTTCATGTTCACTTCCTTCGCTCAAGCGGCACAGTCGGTTCGCCTCGCTAAGGCAAAACTACAGTGGACACGATCATTTCATTTGATCAAGAGTGATTCGAAACGCGCGTATGACGTCGCAAAACATGCGGGATCTTAGCAATTTTGAAAGCAAAGCGAGGCTTTGTTTTTCGCGCGGCTACACAGCCGTCAGCTTGGTAAACACTTACAGCTATGCTCCGTCACACGTAACCAGTATTTTTGAAAATTTGAATGGAGTTTTTAAGTTTACGCATCGGTTTCGTAAACTCATTCCGAGATTCGGAATTCCCGTGTGAATTTTTCCACAATTTCGGAAACAAAGACCAACAAAATATCATTTTATTTGAAATGTTACATCCGAACAATATTAGGTTTTTTATGCGTGTAGCGAAGTAATTTTTCCGTTAACTTGTGACTTTCAAAGTGTTTTCTAGAGAGATCTTCAAGGTTTCATTCAAATCTCGTACGTTACAAAGAAATATTCAAATGTTCGTTTCAGTCTTGTGGACTGGTCACGCGTGACGGAGCATGGCTGTAAAAGTTGGATCTTTCGTAGTGTTTAGCGGAGCAGTAAAGTCGTTATTTCCCTGCATTTTTTTCGCGGTTAGCTACTCAAGACAGGGATACTAATTAAGGGATACTCAGAAGCCGCGTTAGTGGAAAAAGAAGAGCTTTCAGGGATAAAATATTGCTTCGAAGAACTTCATACGTTTTTATCAATGCAGGAGCAATGCGGGAAGATGTTTTTTCTTTATTAATACGGATTTCAGAACCTAAGACGCGGAGTTTTAACGAATTTCCGAGCAGCTGTCCAGTGACTTAAAGGTAACATAAATCACATTTTTCGATGGGAATTTATGTTGATATCAATTTTTGATTGACTTTTCCTCTGTATTCTCTTTAGTTTTGGAGACATATGTTATCTTGAATTTCATCGAGGACAGCTCTAGTGCCTTGATGCGCTATAAATGGTACGTGTTTTGCTTTCAAACATAAACTAATAGATATTTGAATAATTGTTTTCAAAAGACGATTTTGTTGTCCATTTTTATGTGTTTATTCATTCATTACATAGGTTGAAAAGCGATTTTATGTAAACAAAACAAGACTTGGATTTTATAGTTCTAAACTTCACTCGCGCCGCCTTATGCAAATATGTTTGTATATTTTTTTGCAATTTTGATTTCCAAATCAGTTTCTCGGGCAATTTTTGATACGCAACAGGTGTATTTTATTCGGAAATTAGTCAAACTAATTATTCTAGACCGAGAAAAAGTTGTTTTGTGAACTTTTGTACGGTCTAAATGTACTGTGCAGACGGTCGCGTAATACTGTTTTTGAGAATTGCTAAAATTGAAAAATAGCCCAGTCGTCAATCTTAATTCTTGTGCTTCCGACCTTTCACCTTAGTTAAGCTGAGCTTATCATCGGCTTTCTGTTCAGAGAGCGACGCTGTTAGGCTCAGACTATCTATATATATATTAGCGTAAACAAACCAATGTGTTATACTATCTACGTAATTTCGTCATCACTCACTCCCACTCGCCCCAGGCTCTCCAAAAATTGGAGCCACTTTTCAACCGAAGTGACGCATCTTCGAGCGGCTAAAAAACGATTTTCTTTGCTTTCCTCGGAAAATGATTATTATTTTCGTTCTTTGGACACAATAGACTACTTAAAAACGAGAAAAAAAAACATTTCATAGGCACTTTAAGTATCCTTTCAATATGAGTTTAAGCCGAACTTGATAGTCCGTCTCATGCAAACTCATTAATAATTCATCAACTTTGGACAAAGAAAATCATAAGCATGATAGTGGTTTGGAAACCCGATGTTAATTAGGATCGATTTTGGCGATTTTATTCCTTTTTTTTTCTATATCAAGCTTTATCAAACACTCAAAATAATGTTTCATCTGGTATCCAAACACCTAGAAGTCAGCAATGAACTACTTCATCTCGTTTGTCAACATATACATCGTAAAGGAAGTTTATTTTATCTATCTTACTTGATCCTGGATTCCCGTTATTCCCTGGTGTACCAGAGGTAGATCTCCCTAGATACCGCACAAATAGGCAGTCTATGTATGGAATAATCTCTCGAGCAGAACTTTGTCTACGACGTGTCCTACACTCCACGCCTCTTCCGCCTACTCCCCCATCACCACCTAAAAACAGACGCACAAATTAACTACTTCGTGTTAACGTTGATAAAAGTGTCCCACTTGCTTACAACTTTATTCTTTGTAACGATACTGGTTGTTCATTCTGTAAGTGCATGAATACACTTGTAACGGTGGCACCTCAGATTTGTTACATGATGGCTGTAAAAAAATATGTAAGCAGAGACATGTAAACAAAGCCAGTCTAGAACACTTGCAACACTAACGTAAGACAAATGCAGCTCACGCTCAACGACTCGTGTTATCATAACATCCATATTATTGAATATCCATTCGCCACTTTAGAAACGAGAAGGAAACTGGGCCGAGTGAACTTTCGCAACGACTTCTAGGATTGTTACAGGGGACGCTTCTTTTGTCTCTGTCCCCAGTAACAGTCCCAGAAGTCGATGCGAAAGTTCACTCGGCCCAGTTTCCTTCTCGTTTCTAAAGTGGCGAATAATTGTCTAATATCCACATTGTTGAATATCGAGAAAGTCTGGCACAGTTTAGTGAAATTGATGTCTTGTAAATAACAAAGCAATTTCCCTCGTGCGACGGCGTTCGATACTCGATAAATTTGATTGGTTTTTTTATGTTACTTTTCATTTGGCTTTTTTATCTGCGATGAGTTCCGCACATGTTGTGCGGTACGAAACTAGTTAGTAATTAAATGCCAAGTCGAATCTTCAGTTGATCAGATCAGATCACCTCGATTGTCGTCACTTGGACAGAGAGTGCTTGATACATATAGTAGAGCAGGAATATGTTTTTTACACGATGTGATGTTACAAAACAGTAACTCGAGTTTCACGCTCGGTGGCGATCATCACCACCGAGCGTGAAATTCGAGTTACTGTTTTGTGACATCACATCGTATAAAAAATATATACATATATTTCAAAAAAAGGTTACATACATACATACATACATACATATATACTTTATTGATCCGACTAGCAGCATTTATATTTTTTACTATTACTTGTTATTATATTGTATTATTTAACTATTTATTTTACACACGACCCCACAAGCTCTGTAGCTTAGATTTTTATCGTGTTAAAATAAAGGTTTAACTTATCAATCCATCCATCCATCCATCCATCCATCCATGCATCTATGATGCGTGATGCATGATCCATTTTTCATAGCCTGCGGTGCGTTATGGGAGCATGGACCTTCACCGTCGACAAAAATGCCCGCACCGTATCCTGGAGACCTCCGGTCGGGGGTTATTTGGTTCAGGCATTTTTTGCAGCATTCGAAGGAGGAGTCATGTTTCTGTCTAGGGGTGTCGAAGTGGGCTGTGAGGCGATATGTGCAAAACTTTCTAATTTCTGGCAGCATAGAAGCACAATGCATGGGAATCATCAAGTTTCATGCTCACGAAGAGCTGATTATAATGAAATCGCTGTTGCAGAACCCAACCGTGACAATTTCGGAGATACTTTACGAATTTTATGGAAAAACAGGCTACATTTGCTTTTTCCTCGATTTACTTCTACTTTAAACGCAATGGAATCACACGCAAAAGGCAACTGAATATCGTGATCATTAATATTTTATTAGTTCATTGCTTTTGCATTTGAGCTGATAATTTGGCTTTTTAAAAGTTTTATTAATTCCAGATTTCACAGATTACAGATTGCTTTGCAAAGGAGAGGAGGAGGAATAATTATATTCTTTACTTTCAAATTTTTGGTCAATCGCTGTTTTGCGGGTAAGACAGAAAAAAGAGAAATAAAATTAGGTACAGCAATTTTAAAATTGTATGTTTAACTAATTAGCATTCTGGCCCAGACGCGTATTTTAAACTCTGGTAATAGACATTATTCGTATTCACGGTATTGAACTGGAACTAGCGTGCAGTACGAATATTATCTATTTAATTCCCACTGTGTTTCTAAATTGGTCTCTCTGAAGGATATTTTGTCGATGCTAATCAATTTTATTATAATTATGTCACTAGTAATCGATATCTCACCTCTTTTCCCTTGTCCATTGTTGGCCGGCTGCGCTCCAGATCCTGCGCATGACGTTAAATGCACTTGACCCGTGATCGTCATGTAGCGAAGTTTTAGATGCCCAGCGCTACCACCGTCTCCTACAAATGTCGATAAACAAAAAGGTAAACAAAATGTTTATGTAACTATAATTAAATTGAATGGGAAGTCACAAGTCACTCTGCGGTTTGGCAAAAACCCTAAGCATGCGCACAGTCAATTACTCGTAAGGTTGATCCATGGACATACATCAGTGTTTTTACCCTGAAGGAAGCACCTGGTATAATAATTTTTACAGTTAAACCTTCCGTAAGCGACCACGCAAAATGCAAAGCCAAAGTGGTTCTGGGTAGTCCCGCACTTGTCCAAACGATGTCTGTGATTCGCTAAGTAAACAACAGATATGTCCCGCTGGGATAGGGATTAGGGATAGGGGCATTGTTCAAGTGATATATCAATTGTATCGTTCGCCAATCACAGACATCGTTTGGACAGCTACGACCCCGCTCAAGGTGGTCGCTTACGAGAGGCCAGACTACAGAGGGTCTTAACATTAAATCATATGAACCTGTAAAAAACTAATTACAACGTATAGATGGATAGATACAATACAATACAATGAACCTTTATTTACCGTGAACCATACAGTTAGCTATCCAGCTAATTTACAGGTACAGCCACAAAAATTAATAAATAAATAAATAAATATAAGTACAATTAAAAACTAATTAAGATAAGAAAGTATATTACATTGACTTATAAGACTATTTAAATATCAATATAAAAATTAAATTAAAATTATTTCAAATAGGTATATCAAGTATATCAGTATCGTTTAAAATTTTACAGAATGCTTTATAGTATGTGCATTGCCGAAGTTCTAATAAATCGCTTAAGCTTTGTAGTGCATTATCGTTGGTTAGCAGTTTGTAAACTGTACTAACAATTTCCGTAGTTCTTTGCTCTTTCAAGGTGGTTCCATATATCATTTTTACCAGTTCGTTGTATGGAGTGCTCTTATCCTTAAATACAAAGCGTAGAGCTCGTTCGTTTACTTTCTCTAGCTTATCTGCTGAAGTCTTGGTACAAAAATGCCATGTTTCAGCACAATAGTTAAAGTGTGGGGCAATAAAGCATGTATATATTTTCTTTCTGATTTCAAGAGGAAGCAGGTTTCTCATGCGCTTCAGAACTGCGACCTGTGCAGATACCTTTCTGCAAACTTTTGTGACATGTTTATCAAATCTTAATTTGTTGTCAATAGTGACCCCAAGATAGATAGACGGATAGTTTATTTAATAAATACCTGAGCAGCCCTAGGGTTGAATTGCATATTTATAAATAATAATCATACAGCTTATAAAAGTTGTACTACTAAAATAATATTAAGAATTTAGATATACTATTGATTTATCGAATATTTATCTAGTATGAAAGAAAATAAAAGTTTAAAACTTTGATAGGTGTTTTGGTGTTTATGTGTACAGGTGTACAGAACAGGGACAGACTTGTACTGTAACACTTAATTCATTATTTGCGTCTGTAGTGACATCGAAATATGGGCGAGTGGTCGCTTAACAGAGGTTAGAAACAATAGAAACAATAGAAAAATTCAAATTCAAACTATCAGCGTTGAATGTGGTCGCGGTCGGTTACGAGAAGTTTCAACGATGTAATTTGGAAAAGTGGTCACTTGAAAGCCCACCTTTCACCAAAAATGCTGTGCGCGCCGTGATCACTTTCTGTGCTGAATTTCGTGTAACACGAAATTCACGCTTGAATGCGTGCAACCAATCAGATCACACGTATGAACAATGGAGCATTTCAAAACAAAAACAAACGACCGCAACGTCTTTTGGGTGAAGGTGGGCCTTTAAGAAAGATGATCGCTCGATGATCACGAGAGGTGGTCGTACAGGGAGGTACGACTATAATATTATAGCCCTGAGTTTATATGAGGCAGAGAGCGGGAGTCGAAAGCCAACAAATTTTCATTTCCTCACTCTACTTCAGAGGCGGCCCGAAGTACCTTTAAACGTCAGCCCCAGTCAACGCATGTGATAGCTGAGGTTCGGGATTAAAAGTCATCAGCAATGAGCATAATAATAATAATAATAATCATTATTATAATAAACTTTATTTGAGTGTCAAAGTATTTAGCTTACTAGCTAATTGTGGACACTAAAAAAAAAGTAAAAATAAATATGAATTATGCTAAGATAAGTTAAAAATTTACAATTCTTCACTGTCTAAAATATTTACATTTAAAACGTGATATAAAATAATCGATCAATATACAAGGTCATTAAAAAGATGAATTAACTACGCTAAAATAAGTTTACAATTTACATACTTCAAGCAAAAAAATTAAGTAATGCAAATGTTTTACAATTAACACACCCGTCCTCAATCAAAGTAGCTTGGTCTTTCTTTCTTATATATTTTCGGAAACTGTCCAATGTCCTATGCTGCCGATCACTTGTTTTTGGTTTTGACCAGAGACATGGACCAAGGTATCTTATGGAGTGTTTGCCGTATCTCACCGAGGTGTATCGGGGAATGTCAAAGTCAGCATTTCTTAAAGAGTACCTTTTATTATTTTTGAGTCTTAAAAATTTCCGCTATGTAGTTGGGAGAGAGGCCATATCGAACTTTGTACATTAAAATCGCAATATCTTGGACCTGCCTATTATATAGGGAGGGCAATTCTGCACGACGTAGTAGATCTTCATAAGTGTCGGCTGTTTGGCTGTTAAAAATAACTCTTAAAGCACGTTCTTGCACCCTTTCCAACTTTCGCTGTCCGATTTCTTACAAAAGTGCCATACTGATTGACAGTACGTTAAATTGGGAAGAACTGCTGTTAGATATAACTGGAGTTTGGTCTTACATGGGATCAAATTGCGGAGTCTTGCCAGCGATCCTACTTTCTTACTGGTTATTTTACAGATGTCACTGATGTGGTCACTGAAAGTTAGATCGTCATCAATATTTACTCCTAGAATCCTCAGATTTGCTGTTGGTTTGAGCTCTTGATGATCGATGTTAAGGGTGCATTCATCCTTTACGACCTTATCGCTCCTTGGGGGCACCAGGGTCGAAACTTGGTATTTCTTTTGGTTAGCATGGAGAAAGTTTGCCTTGTACCACTGCGTAACATTTTCCGCTTCCTTCGTAAGATCGAGGATTACATCCTGGATTTTTGGTCCACTTAAATAAACCTGATGGTCATCAGCATACATGAACAAGTTACTAGTGTGTACGTTTAGAGACAGGTCATTTTGAAACAAGTTCCATAGCAACGGACCAAGCGATGAACCCTGTGGGCAGCCCTTAACTGATCCTTCCATGTGCTTGTCATACCGTTTATTTTGACACAGTTTTTCCGTTCGTTGAAATAGGAACGCATAAGCTGTAAGGACATATTAGAAAACCCGTAG